>JADRCD010186302.1:0-11588 GCA_019843815.1 Montemys delectorum | reverse complement strand
AAAAAAAAGTAAGAAAACTTCAGACCAATTTCCCTTATGAATATCGATGCAAAAATACTCAATAAAATTCTTGCAAACCGAATCAAAGAACACATCAAAACAATCATGCATCATGATCAAATAGGCTTCATCCCAGGTATGTAAAAGAAGATCTCAGAAGATGGAAAGTTCTCCCATGCTCATGGATTGGCAGGATTAATATAGTAAAAATGTCCATCTTGCTGAAAGCAATCTACAGATTCAATGCAATCCTTATCAAATTCCAATTCAATTCTTCACAGACTTGGAAAGAGCAATTTACAAATTCATCTGGAATAACAAAAAATTTAGGATAGGGAAAACTATTCTCAACAATAAAAGAACCTCTGGTGGAATCACAATCCCGGACCTTAAGCTGCACTACAGAGCAGATGTGATTAAAATTGCATGGTATTGGTACAGTGACAGGCAGGTAGATCAATGGAATAGAACTGAAGACCCAGAAATTAACCCATACACCTATGTTCACTTGATTTCTTGTCAAAGAAGCTAAAACCATGCAGTGGAACGAAAGACAGCAGTTTCAACAAATGCTGCTGGCTCAACTGACAGCATGTAGAGGAATACAAATCAATTCATTCCTATCTCCTTGTACAAAGCTCAAGTCCAAGTGGATCAAGAACCTCCACATAAAACCAGATACACTAAAACTAATAGAAAAGAAAGTGGGGAAGAGTCTCGAGCACATAGGCACAGCAGAAAATTTCCTGAGCAGAACACCAATAGCTTATGCTCTAAGATCAAGAATTGACAAATGGGACCTCATAACATTGCAAAGATTCTGTAAGGCAAAAGACACTGTCAATAGGACAAAATGGAAACCAACAAATTGGGAAAAGATCTTTACCAATCTTATATCTGATAGAGGATTAATATCCAATGTATACATAGAACTCAAGAAGTTAGACTCCAGAGAACCAAATAACCATATTAAAAAATGGGGTACAGAGCTAAACAAAGAATTCTCAACTGAGGAATACCTAATGGCTGAGAAGCACCTAAAGAAATGATCAACATCCTTAGTCATGAGGGAAATGCAAATCAAAATAACTCTGAGATTCCACCTCACACTAGTCAGAATGGCTAAGATAAAAAACTAAGGTGACAGCAGATGCTGGGGAGGATGTGGAAAAGGAGGAACACTCCTTCATTGCTGGTGGGATTGCAAGCTGGTACAACCACTGTGGAAATCAGTTTGATGGTTCTTCTGGAAATTGGACATAGTTCTACCAGCTATACCACTCCTGGGTGTATACCCAGAAGATGCTCCAACATGTAATAAGGACACATGCTCCACTATGTTTATAGCAGCCTTATTTATAATAGCCAGAAACTGGAAACAACCTAAATGTCCCTCAACAGAGGAATGGGTACAGAAAATGTGGTACAGTTACACAATGGAGTACTACTCAGCTATTAAAAACAATGATTTTATGAAATTCTTAGGAAAATGAATGGATCTGGAGAGTATAATCCTGAGTGAGTTAACCCAATCACAAAAGAAAACACATGGCATGCACATGTGGATATTAGCCCAGAAGGTCCGAATACCCGAAATAAAATCCAAAAAACCACAAGAAACTCAAGAAGGAAGACCAAAGTGTGAATGCTTCATTCCTTCTTATAAGGGGGAACAAAATATCCATGGAAGGAGTTGTAGAGAATAACTATGGAGCAGAGACTGAGAGAAGGACAATCCGGAGACTGCTCCACCTGGGAATTCTTTCCATATTCAATCACCAAACCCAGACACTATTGTGGATGCCAGAAAGTGCTGGCTGACAGGAGCCTGATATAACTGTCTCCTCAGAGGCTCTGACAGTGCCTGACTAATACAGAAGGAGAGGCTCACAGCCATCCCTTAGACTGAGCACAGGGTCCCCAATGAAGGAGCTAGAGAAAGGACCCAAGGAGCTGAAGGTTTTGCAGCCCCTTAGGACAAACAACAATATGAACTAACTAGTGCTCTTAGAGCGCCCAGGTACTAAACCATCAGCCTAAGAGCACACTGATGAGACTCATGGCTCCAGCAGCATGTGTATAGTAGAGGATGGTCTAGTTGGTCATCAATGGGAGGAGAAGGTTTATGACCCAATGTAGGGGAAATGCCAGGGCCAGGAAGCAGGAGAGGGTGAGTTGGTGAGCAGGGGGAGGGGAGAGGAAACAGGGTTTGCTTTTGGTTTTGGTTTTGTTTTTTCAGAGGGGTAACCAGGAGAGAAGGTATCATTTGAAATGTAAATAAAGAAAATATCTAATAAAAAATAAAAATAAAACTTTAAAAAAATAAAATAAAACCAATAGACAAGCCCTCGTTGCCCATTTCAAACACCCAGATTTCAATCTCAACCCTTGTCTTTTAATTTTCTGTTTTTCCCTAAACATTTACCTGTGGATTAAATACTAGTTTATTAAGGAAAGCACAAGTGCACGTGTGCACACATACACCTACACACACACATACACACATACACACACACACACACACATACACACACACACACACACACACACACACACACACACACACACACACACACATACACAGAGAGAGAGAGAACAAAACAGCTGGATGACTTCATCCCAAGTCCTTGTCTGGACTTTGGTGACATAACCTACTAATTTTACCATTAAAATTGACAATTCTTCACACTGCCAGCTCTCCTGGTTTTGATCAGTCTAACTCCTGATTCTAGCAAGATTCTCAAGGCCTTTCCAGCCAGCTCATACAAATGAGCTACTATCCATAGAAACAGACATATGGTGGCTTAACAGAAATATTCAGCAGGTTTGGGAGCAACAAAAGAGGACAGAAAAGAGAAATCGGCTAACAAGCTTCCAGAGCCCTGGCTAAAGATAAATGACAGAAGGAAACGAGATCCTGTCCTTTATTTTCACTTAAATTTGTCCCCTTTTCTCTTAAATGAGCACATGTTGGAATGGAATTATGTAGAAGAAAGAAGTGGGATCTTTGGAAAGTGAGAACACAGCGATTGCTAATTAAATACCCTCGGTATTTCTTAGCCTGAACTTCAGTTTCAGAAATAAAGATCAAGAACCAGCCACAATCCAACATGTCCAGGTGAAGAATGGGTGGCCTTGGAGCAGGTGGGAGTCTCCAGAGATCATTATCTGGCTGGAAGTACCTTGGGAAGAATTTCTGTGGCAAGATCTAAGGAGCTCAGAAAATTCAAAGCAAAGTGTTTGGAGTTCTATTGAGAAAAATTTTTGACAAACGCTGCAAGGTCCAAAGGCAAGAATCAAAAAGGTCCCCATGTCTCTGCTCCAGCCTCTCGCCTGTAAAGCTCCTGTTGGGTTCAAAGACTGCCAGACTCCGTTCATCTTCTAGGGCACGGAGTAGGGCAAGGGAAGGACCAAAGACAGGAAGCTGAACAAGGGAAAAGAAAAGTTCTGTTGAGGAATTTTCTTACAAAAGAATTCCCCTTTCTTCTATCCATTCCTGTGCTAAAGAGGTTAATAGAAGAGTCTATGACACACCTACAAAAGATGTTGTAAACTGTTTCATTTGTGATACAGATGCATATGGTTGTATCACATATATAACATATAAAACAATCAGAAAAATATGTGTAAGGTAAACAGAAGAGCAGGGAAGACTGAGATAGCAACATCACCCATGCTATTACCATATCTATTTACGGCATGAGCCAGACGTAAAGGCCCAGAGTTCTGGAGCTGAGAAACTTCTGGCTTCCGAGGAAAACACTCATGACCACACTTGAGGAAAATAAGCAGATCTCAAATGTTTTTTAGAATGACTAAAGTATTTCTTTTTAAGTGTAGGTCTTTGATCTAAGTACCATTTTCTCTTCTGTTCTCATTTTTATTAGAGATACCATTTACTGTCTCAAATGACCTATTAAATAATCCTTTTCCCCCAGAAATTAACAACAGCAATTCTCTCATGCTTGGTCCCTTTGTTCACTTTTGCCTGTTTCAGGATTTGTTTTTGTTTTTTTTTTTTCTATCTTCCTAATTCTATGCTGATATTAAAATATCATGTCTGCTCTGGGTATAAAATGAATGCTGATATATGGTAGATTGTACCCTAATGCGCACACACACACACACACACACACACACACACACACACGCTACACATTTTTCTCCAATGTTGGCCTTCTATTTTGTTTTGCTTGGCAAATTCAATATCCAGATGGTCAAATTTAACCACAACCATGTAGGGAGTTCACTTTCAATTATATTTAAATTACAGAATAATTTGTGAGATTTTTAATCTTGGTATTATTTAGTTTTCTCATCTATTACTATACAACTAGAAGAGAATGCCTGATGATTTCAATCTACAAATGCCACTGTAACCTCTGTCCATCCTGATGGCTTCAAGGCTGCTGTATGTGATTGTCATATACCAATCCGGAGCCACTCTGACATTGGTTCACACTCTTTTTCCATCTCTTTTGCCTTGCCAAGCACATTTCCTTAGCAGTCCTCAGCTGTTCTTTGATCACCAGCTTCCCATCTGTGTGAGAGGGTACCTAGCAGTCCACAAATAAGATACCTCAGCTTCCCTGCAATTTATCCCTCCACTTCCATAGGCCCTAGAACTGTTCTCACCATTGGTTTCTTCTCAGATCTTCCTGATCGCTTCTCTGAGTCAGAACTCATGCCTTTCGACGACTCTTGTCAAAATGGCCAATGCCTTCCAGACTGAAAAACCCAACCTTTATTTCTGGAAGAAACACGTACAAGTCTCTCTCACTTTCACATGTACTGATACACAATTAAGCTTTTTTTTCTGATATAATGTTTGCCATGTTCACATCTGTAGTTCCATGTCCATGTTCTTTATTCCATTTTATCCTTGTAGACTGGAGGATTATTGATGTGGATTGTTTTCTTTTGTTCATATTTTGTTTTCTCTCTTTTCTTTTTTTTCTCTCCAGTGCTTACCATCTTTCTGTGATCTTTAGTCAGTTTCTACTTTTCCCAATGATATTTTTAATTTTGTTCCCTTGAGTTTATTTTGCCATTCCTTCTCTGCACACATGAGTTTGAGACTTAACAACAATCATTAGTAACCTACACTTCTCCATCTTAAAGAATTGTCTTTAAAGTGTTCTTCTGTTACTGTTATTATCAAAATACTTTCAGATTTCCAGTACACTCTGTCTGGATGACTCATGACTTACTCCAACACTCTAGCATGTATCTCTCAATTTCCAACATGAGGATTTTCTATTATCCTTCAGATCTCTACTTAACTGCATAGAGGTCAGATATATGTTCTTCCTTATTTAATTTCCTCAAAATTTGTTGAGCTTGCTTCATAACCCAAGGAATGATCAAATTTAACGTGTCTTTTATATGTACTTGAAAGGAATGTGTATTCTGCAGCTCTGGGGGCACAAAACCTTGAGTAATAAAGCAGACCAAGTGTCCTAGTAATATCTAAATCTTTTCTTTTTCTCAGTTTATTCTACTAATTGTTGGTAGTCATGCTGAAATGTCCAGATCTGACCATGAATTTCTGGTTCTCTTCTTGTAGTGTCTTCCAATTTTGTCTTACATATTTTGAGTTTACAGATTAGAATAAATTCCAACACTTTGAAATTGCATTTATCTGGTAAATTGGAAATTTCATAGTTCAAACCAATCATTTCTTACCTAATAAGGTTTCTGTCTATGGAGATTTCTTGTGGAAATAATTAATCTGTTGTATCCTTCTCTACCTCCTAAATCAGCGTTTCCATGTGTTCTTAGAGGTCTCTGGTAAGAAGCCTGAAGTGAGACTTTAAATTTTGTTCTTTTGTTTCCAGCCTGGCATGAGTTCTTAGAACATTCAACCTACTCATGTTTAACGACATCTCTGTGTTTAGTATGTTTTACACCTGCTAAATTTTTCTCTCCTTTATTGCTTTTATTGATATAGATATTTCCTTCATTTTTCTTCGTTTTTAGCCTCTTATATGGGAACTTTTACACATCATTTCAAAAGCATCTGCTTTTTTCAATTGATTTCCTGTTGTAGACAGAATTGTAAGAATGCCAACCTCCATGACCTCTGCCCTCTGCTTGAGGGTGTGTAGGCTCTGAAATATTAAAGGATTTCTGTCCTATGATTATCTTTTATATAGCAAAGAGAACTAATCATTGAGCCCTCATGGGAGATAAGAATTGGCAACAAAGAAAAAGATCATGAATTGAAAGTAAAAGATTAAAAGGCAGAATCCTAGCTGATTTCACAAAAGCATGGGAAATCAGATATTACTGGATACATAGCTTCAGTGTGCTGAAAAAGTCCACATAAAACTTTGTGGTAGATGAAAGTTTCTTTCAATCATAAGAAAATAACAAGGAAAAAATCTTTCAGGCAAATAACGACTGAGTTTTTACCCACATGAAATCATTAAAAGGAACTGCTAAAGTACACTTACTGGTCAGGAAAGATCAGTTCTGGATGAGCAGTATGCATTTAAAGAAGCAATAGAGAGCAAAATAAATGGCAGATATATGATTCAATCTAAATGAACACTGGCAATATAAACCATGATATCTATACTGTTACATGACATTAAACACAATGGGAACTTTAAGCAGTGTGGCATGGAGGGAGGTGTTCATGTTGCATTATGTTGGTAAAAAATATGATTAATTTTAAAATATGATAAAATGTTTGATAAACTTTCTAAAATAATTGCTAAATGTATTGACATTTTTCCCTATATAAAAGAAACTCATGAACTCAGTGGCTTAAAATAAAAAAAAATGAGTAAGTGTAGTGGCACATGAATGTAATCCCACTACTCTGAATTGAGGAAGGCCAACTTGGAAGGAAACCCAGAAAGACCTCATTCAATTGTATACACATGCATGTCTATAAATGTATGCATACATATCTGGCATATGCACTTGTAGATGTATCCTCTACATTTACATGTTCTATGTACTGCTCATATTCACATAAATATATGTAGACATGCCACCATATGCATATACACAGATGCATATATATACACATATGTACATGCATGTGCAAACATTTTTTAAGTTCTCTATGAATTCCATACATTTATACAATGCATTATGGTTAATGTTTCCTACCCATAGAAATTCCCTCTTCTCTGTACCTATCTCTTCCCTGAACTTATAATTTTGGTTTTGTTTCTTGAGCCGTTTGTTTACCTAGGGACATTAGTGTCATCATTGATTTAAAACTGTCCTTTGGAGTTTGCAGGTATCAACAGTGGATATTCAGTTGAAGGCAATAGTTTTCCTGCTTCCAAAACCTATCAGAAGCAAAATAGTTTAACACTGAGAGGTGAGGTTCCATGAGCCCTTCCTCCATTCTTGTAGGTTGCTGATAGGCTCATCATAATGTACACAGGGAAGAATTAAGAGTAACTTCATGTACCATAACTACCACACGTAATTAGAACCAACTGCATTTACTACATATATACATACATGCACATATATATGTATGTATATGTATACATATATATAATAAGCATACACAACACACTTAATAAAGGACTTAACTTCAAAATACATAAAAATATCATATAAAAGTAGTAAGCAAAAGCCAATAATTCCAATATAAGCATGGGCAAAAGGCTGAATAGGTGCCTCATGAAAATGATGCCCAATAGTATATGAACATATGGAATAGTAGACTAACACATGTCTTAACTCTACTTATTCTATCAAGTTCACTCACAAAACTGATAATCTACAAATTGTCTCAGAGAAAGTTATCTTTAAAATTTTTAATTTTCATTTAAGTTTTGTTGTGCTTTTGTCTTAGTCAGGGTTCTCTAGAGTCACAGAGCTTATGGTAGTTTTTATGTAGTAAAGGAATTTATTGATGACTTACAGTTTGTAGTCCAACTCCCAACAATCAACTCCCAACAACGGTCGGCAGCAGCTGTGAATGGAAGTCCAAGGATCTAGCAGTTGCTCAGTCCCACAAGGCAAGTAGGCGAAGCAGAGAGAGCCTTCCTTCTTCCAATGTCCTTATATAAGTCTCCAGCAAAAAGTGTGGCCCAGGTTAAAGGTGTGTGCCACCACACCTTTAACCCCAGATGACTTTGCTTGAACTCGTAGATCTTCCAGTCTTAATCTTCTAGGATTCATAGCCACTATGCCACCACACCCTTAATCCCAGATGATCTTGAACTCATAGAGCTTTCTATGTTAATCCTATGGCATTCATAGCCACTATTCCTCAAGGTCTCCTTGCCAAGATTCAGGTCAGAAACTTATATCTCTCAGCCTCCAGATTAGGGCCACAGGTGAGCCTTCTAATTCTGGATTGTAGTTCATTTCAGACATAGTCAAGTTGACAACCAGGAATAGCCACTACAACTTTCTTCAGTAAAGTATGAAGACACTCACTAGTAAGATCTTAGCTGATATGAGGAATAAAAATATGACTATAATAATCCAAAGCAAATCAAATACCACATGAAACTACTTTTTATTTACAAAGCTTAAATATGTTAGAAAGTAATGTTTGCTGAGCTTCATGCAGTAACTTTTAATAGAGAACTGGTATGGGATTACAAGTTGGTGCAGCTACTCTGGAAATCAGTGTGGTGGTTCCTCAGCAAATTGGACATAGTACTACCAGAGGATTCAGATATACTACTCCTGGGTAGATACCTAGAAGATGCTCCAACATGGCATAAGGACACATGCTCCATTATGTTCAAAGAAACCTTTTTTATAATAGCCAGAAACTGGAAATAACCCAAATGTCTGTCAACAGAGGAACGGATACAGAAAATGTGGTACATCTACACAATGGAGTACTACTCAGCTATTAAAAACAATGAACTTATGAAATTCTTGGGGAAATGGATGGATCTGGAGAATATCATCCTGAGTGAGGTAACCCAATCACAAAAGAACACACGTGGCATGCACTCTCTGATAAGTGGATATTAGCCCAGAAACTCCAAATACTCAAAATACAATCCACAAACCACAAGAAACTCAAGAAGAAGGAAGACCAAAGTGTGGATACTTCATTCCTTCTTATAAAGGGGAACAAAATACCCATGGAAGGAGATGCAGAGACAAACTATGGAGCAGAGACTAAAGGAAAGACAATTCAAAGACTGCTTCACCTGGGAATCCTTCCCATATTCAATCACCAAATCCAGACACTATTGTGGATACCAGCAAGTGTTGGCTGACAGGTGCTTGATATTGCTGTCTCCTGAGAGGCTCTGACAGTGCCTGACTAATACAGAAGTGGATATTCACAGCCATCCAATGGACTGAACACAGGGTCCCCAATGAAGGAGCTATAGAAAGGACCCAAGGAGCTCAAGGGTTTGTAGCCCCTTAGGAAGAACAAGAATATGAACTAATTAGTGTCCTCAGAGCTCCCAGGGACTAAACTACCAACCAAAGAATACACATGGTGGGACTCATGGCTCCAGCTGCATATGTATAGCAGAAGATGGTCAAGTCGGTCATCAATGGGAAGAGAGGCCCTTAGTCCTGTGAAGGTTCTGTGTCCCAGTGTAGAGGAATGCCAGGGCCAGGAAGCAGGAGAGGGTCAGTTGGTGAGCAGGGGGAGGGGGGAGGGAACAGAATTTTTTTTTGGTTTTGGGGGGTTTTTTTAGAGGGGAAACTGAGAAAGGAGATATCATTTGAAATGTAAATAAAGAAAATATAAGGGAAAGAAAGAAAGGAAGAAAGAAAGAAAGAAAGAAAGAAAGAAAGAAAGAAAGAAAGAAAGAAAGAAAGAAAGAAAGAAAGGGAAAGAAAGAAAGAAGAAATGTAAGACTATCCAATTCCACTCAGGTGAATTTTGTCATGATCTCTTTGGATTTGAGATTTTATCTTTATTGCTAAGTCTTGGCTGAAGCATTTCTCTCTGCGTGTATTCAACTACTGCAGTTCTGGCCATCCCTCACTTCTGAGCTGAAAATATCACCTCTCCTTTGAAACACATTCTCCAGTAGGCATGATCCCTTCTGTTTGGGAGGCCACACTGCTCTTTGCAGACACTTAGCTATATAGTTATTTATGTGTGTGTACACTCTAGGCTATAAATTCAGTAAGAAGAATAGACAATAGATACTACCTCCAGGCAATTTCAAACATGGGCTCTATACAGTAAGCACTTAAAGAACACAAGCTATAGAATGAAAATGAATAATTATTTTAAGAGAATGAGAGATAAAAATATAACCATATGAAAAGAAAGAACAAGAAGTTCAGAAGCAAACACAGCAACAACAACAACAAAAAAAAGTAGAAAGTCCTGCTCCCTTTCACCTCCCCTTGAATTTTAGTTTACTGTATTTGGTGTCTACCTGTCATGCTAACTTTGAATGTTGCCATAATCTGTTGTAAATCGATGGGTCAGAATGCTGTGGACAATGCTGAAGATTGATCCAGAACACTGGAAACTTAAAAATCTGAGGCTTTTACCTTGGTGGGGTTTCTGCTATACCCCTATAAAGCAGAAGAAATCACATGGTGAGAGACAGAGAATGCTAGCTTAGATTTTAGCTTAGATTGTGTTTTCCCTTTCTATAAAAAAAGGGGGGCCACCTTTATTAACTCATCTAAATGTAATTCCAAACCTAATTGTCTCCAAATTCTATCAACTTGAAAACTTGTAGTTCAATCTCCAACACAAGAACATTCAGAGGCTTACCTTAGTTGTTTTTCTATTGTTGTAGTAAAACACCATGACCAAGGCAACTTACAAAGCTAAAGTATTTAATTTGAGGCTCACGGTTTCAGAGGATTAAGATCCACATCCATCATGGGGGAAAGTAAGCAGGCATAGCACTTGTTTAGTAGCTGAGAGCTCACATCCTGAGATGCAGCCATGAAGCAAAGAGTCCTACTGGGTATGGTGTAAGTCTTTGAAACCACAGAGTCTGCTCCTAGTGATATACGTCCTCCAAGGAAGCCACTCCTTTTAAACCCTTCTCAAAAAGTTCCACCAAGAATTTAAATATTTGAGTTTATGAGGGCCATTACCATTCAAACTGCCACAGGGCCAGATTCAAGCTTGTAAGCCTATGAGTATGTTGTCTGTATTTCTCACCACCTGGCTAAGGATAATGCCAGATTATCTGCCAGATATTAGTTTATATTGTATATAATATATTATTAATGCCAGATCATTATAACGCCAGAGTTCAATGGCAGCCTGGCCATGGTGGGACCTGCAACTCTCCCAACCTTTCATTCATAAAGCTCAGAGCAACACCAGCTTCCAATGCCCCCAACAGTGTGTTCATGTGATGGACTTTTCCCAGTTCCCTTTTAAGGGGAAATCCTTTATAGTCTGATGGGGAAACAGATGACAAACCATTCTAGACATCATGTTATTGTTGAACAAAATATCTCTGTGAAGTTAAATTGTTTGCCATCAAGCAGTCTCCCTGAGAAGCAAGTGAGAGTTCAGAACAAATAAAGCCAAGTTTCTTCTACTATCACAGACAACTAATACTTCTGTTTTCTGCTGGAAGTTTTACATTTGAACTGTGTGGGTCACTGGGAAAAAAAACCCTACTGTTTTCTGGAAAAAAAAAAAA
>JADRCD010186300.1:0-14033 GCA_019843815.1 Montemys delectorum | reverse complement strand
ACAGGATCACAGAGACAGCTTGACTCTGAGGAGTTCTGACACAACCAGGATTACAGGAAGGACAGGCTCCAGTCAGATTTAGCAAGGGCAGGTAGCACTAGACATAACCAGATGACGGGGGCGGGGAGACATAAGAAAATAAACAGAAACCAAGATTACTTGGCATCATCAGAACCCAATTCTCCCACCATAGCAAGTCCTGGACACACCATTACACCGGAAAAGCAGGATTCAGATATAAAATCACTTCTCATGGTGATGATACAAGATAGCACCCTCAAAGAAATACAAGAGAACACAGGTAAACAGCTAGAAGTCCTTCAAGAGGAAACACAAAAATCCCTTAAAGAACTACAGGAAAACACAATCAAACAGGTGAAGGAAATGAGCAAAACCATCCAGAATCTAAAAATGGAAATAGAAACAATAAAGAAAACAGAAGAGAGACAACCCTGGCCATACAAAACCTAGGAAAGAAATCAGGAGTCATAGATGCAAACATCACCAACAGAATACAAGAGATAGAAGAGAGAACCTCAGGGACAGAAGACACTATAGAAAACATTGACACAACAGTCAAAGAAAATGCAGAAAGCAAAAAGCTCCTAACCCAAAACATCCAGGAAATCCAGGACTCAATGAGAAGACCAAACCTAAGGATAATAGGTATAGAAGAGAGTGAAGATTCCCAAGGTAATGGGCCAGCAAATATCTTCAACAAAAATTATAGAAGAAAACTTCCCTAACCTAAAGAAAGAGACGCCCATGAACATACAAGAAGCCTACAGAACTCCAAATAGACTGGACCAGAAAAGAAATTCCTCCCGACACGTAATAACAAAAACATCAAATGCACTAAACAAAGAAAGAATTTTAAAAGCAGTAGGGGAAAAGGGTCAAGTAACATATAAAGGCAGGCCTATCAGAATTACACCAGACTTCTCACCAGAGACTATGAAAGCTAGAAGATCCTGGGCAGATGTCATACGGATCCTACAAGAACACAAATGCCAGCCCAGGCTACTCTATCCAACAAAACTTTCAATTACCATAGATGGAGAAAACAAGATATTCCATGACAAAACGAAATTTACACAGTATCTTTCCACAAATCTAGCCCTACAAAGGATAATAGATGGAAAATATCAACATAAGGAGCAAAACTACACCCTAGAAGAAGCAAGAAGGTAATCTTTCAACAAATCCACACAAACCTAATTCCACCTCTTACAACAAAAACCTGTTCTCTGTGGGCCGAGAATAAAGCCACTCACTCAAGTCAAATAGCTTTGACCATATCAGGAAGTCTGTATCCAAAAATCGTGTCTACAACTCATTTCTTGGTACAGCAGAACTGTCAACTCTCAGCTTAGCTACGATGGAGGTAAAATCCTTTAATGATGGGAGGGTCATTGAAGTACAGCCTTATTACAATGAACTCCAATGTCTAAAAATTGCTCTTATTTTGGGCTTGTACCACAGTAAGAGCCAAGATTTTAAGCTCTACTAAATACAAGACAAACAAACAAACAAACAAACAAACAAAAAGACTATATATTTATGTTCTTTTAAAAAATACTAGTAGTGATGTATTATTTTAAAATGTACAGTTAATATGTTTGGAGTTATTTAAAATTTTTATTGAGAAAAATGTATGTATTTTCAGTATTGCTGTAGACAAGCATCTACATAATACTGTTAAATTGATTGTTGTTTTATATAAAACAACTTTTATAATACTCATTTTCATTGTTATAATATTTTATAAATTTTAAAGAATATGACAAAAAGGTATTGTAGGTATTGAAGTGAGGGCCTCTGGGAGGAGTTGGGATACAAAAGGGAAACAAGAATGTGATTTAATTCTACTTACTTGAGTTCCAGGATAGCCTGGGCTATACAGAGAAACCCTGTCTCGAAACAAACAAACAGAGAAACCCTGTCTCGAAACAAACAAACAAAGAAACAAACAAATATGTTTTTAAATGTTAACAAATCCAGAGAAATTGAAACCATATATCTTTTCTCATCATAATGCAATAAAACTTAAATCAATTTTAAAAAAAGAAAATGTCAAAATATGAGGCATAGTCACCCGGCTCTAGGTTTCCCAGACACATGAATGCTGTTTCTTCTATAACATTAAGAAAGGTGAACAGTAAATCACAGGCTGCAGTGTGTCATGGTGAGCAGTATTTTACTTTTTATTTTATGCAGCAGTATCACAGCAAGTCTTGCTCAGTCATATCTAAGGATTCTCCCAGCACTGCAGACAGTACGATCACACTTAAGTACTTCCTGTAGTCTGCAGTGTCGAAATAAATCCAACCTCTTTCTCTTGGGTAAATTCAGTATAATTACTATTTTCAGTGCTTTGCGGAATCCAGTTGTTTTGTTTTGGTTTTGGTCTTAAAAAAAAATTAAGAACAACACACATGGTATGCACTCTCTGATAAGTGGTTATTAGACCAGAAGTTCGGAATACATGAAGTACAATCCACAAGCCACAAGAAACTCAAGAAAAAGGAAGACCAAAATGTGGACACTTCATTCCTTCTTAAAAGAGAGAACAAAATACCCATGGAAGGAGTTGCAGAGACTGAAGGAAGGACAATCCAACCTGAGATAGCTGTCTCCCGAGAGGCTCTGACAGTACCCGACTAATACAGAAGTAGAGGCTCACAGTCATCCTTTGAACTGAGTACAGGGTCCCCAAATGAAGGAGCTAGAGAAAGGACCAAAGGAGCTGAAGGGTTTGCAGCCCCTTAGGATGAACAACAATATGAACTAACTAGTACCCTCAGAACTCCCAGGGACTAAACCCCTTACCAAGGAGTACATATGGTGGGACTGATTGCTCCGGCAGCATGTGTATAGTAGAGGATGGCCAAGTTGGTCATCAATGGGAGAAGAGGCTCTTGGCCCTGTGAAGGTTCTATGCCCTAGTGTAGGGGAATGCTAGGGCCCATAAGCAGGAGGGGGTAGGGTGGCGAGCAGGGGGAGGGGAGAGGGAACAGGGGTTTGTTCTTGTTGTTGTTTTTTGTTTCTGGAGGGGAAACTGGGAAATATGACATGTAAATAAAGAAAATATCTAAAAAAAAAAAAATAAGAATAGAGGTGCCATATGACTCAGCTCTTCTGGTCCTGAGCATGTACCTGAAGATATGCTACCTACGGAGATAGTCACACATCTATGTGTTGCTGCTGTATTCAAAATAGTGCAGAAATGGAAGCATCCCAGATGTCCATCAATAGACAGATGGAAATTTCAAAAAGTGATGTATATACAATGGAATTTTACTCAACTGCAAAGAAAACATGAAAAACTCAGGAAAATGGGTGGATCAGGAAATTATATTAAGTGAGGTAACCCATGCATAGAAGACAAACAAAACACATGTTCTTTCTCATGTGCATATGCTAGATTGTAAAATACACACACACATACATACACACACACACATGCACACACACACACACACACATGCACACACACATACACCCACACTCACACGCACACACACACCATGGCTGGGGATTAAATGCAGTTATAGGGGGTTGATTGAGAAATGCCCCCTTCCTCCCTAAGCTCATGTACTTGGCTGCCCAGCTGGGGTCACTGTTTGGGTGAGATATGGAATACAACTTTGAGGAGAGGCAGCTTTGCTGGAAGAAGTATGTTACTGGAGGCAGGCTTTTAAATTAACAGCCTCACCCCACTTCACTTCCTGGTCCCTCTCTCTCTCCTTCCTGGGTATGGATGACATTATTAACAGCCAGCTTCCTGAATCCATCACCGTCATGCCATGCCTTTTCCACCATGATGGATTCTATCATTCTGGAAATATAAGATAAATTCTTTTCTTAAGTTGATTCTCTTAAGCTATCTTGTCACACCACCATAAATACAATGGTAAAGCCTAAAGAGCTAAAACGGAGGATGACTTAGTTACTTTTTTCTTGCTATGATGAAATACCTTGACAAAAGCAACTTAACATAACCTTCCAGCCCTTTCTGCCAAAGTCTTACGTTATTTCATAATGTAAAATATAACACGACTTTAAAAGTCTCCATAGTTTTTAAACAATTTCAGCAGTATGAAAGTCCGAAAGTCCAATCCCATCCAAAACCCAAAATAATTTTTTGTGAGCTCCTATAAAATAAAGAACAAGCTACAGACTACTGACAAAATGGCACATAATAGACATTCCCATTCTAAAATTAAACAACTGAGGCACAGCAAGGGATAACTGGAGGAAAGAAAGACAAAAATCCATCAGGAGAAACAATAAATTCTGCAGCACTGTGTTCCAGCTTCTGGAACTCATGATAGAATGGGCTGTGTTCCAAATGGTTTAGGTGGCCTCGACCCTCCAGCTCAGCAGTCTACAGCAAATGAAATTTCTTTATTAGGCCAGCGCCACTTCATACCTGCTGCTTCTATCAGTGAATGCTCCCTGCTCATGGCATCTGTCCTTGGATCTACATGGCAACTCCTCCGGCTTCACGGTCAGAGTTTCACACAATGGCCTCTGTCCCTGCCACACGCTGCCTGCCTCGGTTACATTCTGAAAGTGTTGCATCACCTAGGACTACATAGGTGATTTCCCAGGATGACACTGTCATGTTATGTTTCCAGCTCCAGACAGGGTTCCTTTGCATCCCTTGGAGCACAGCTGTATGAGCTTCTACGTGCCCATCCTTTGGAAACACTTCCCCAGGCAGTTGTCTCCAAGAAGCAGTGGACCCCTTTAGTGTAGGCTTTCTTTCATCAAATAAAATTTGATCATCACGAAATAGAGCCTCCAATGTAAGAGGCTTTGCCTTAGGATACCTTTCCTATTTCTCAGTGTAAAGCAAGAGTTTTCCCTTCCGTCTGATTTAACGATCACAGTTGCTTTCTCTACTACCACAGAGACTTTGTACTTCTCCTGTACAAAGTCCCTACTGCCAACATAGACTGTACCCCCTCAATCTGTGAACCAAAAAGATCCCACCTTTCCTTAACTTGTTTATCAATAATTTTTATTATAGTGATAAGAAAAGTAACTATACACTTTTAAATCACAAACAAGGTCTTTTCTTGGTATTTACTCTTTCAAGACTGCGAGGATACAATAAAGAAACCAAAGAAATGATCACTATAAAGTTAGGAAGATAGTATTTACTGTAGGTAAGAGAGACATAACAGCCAGGAGTATCTGGAAGAGTCCAGAGCAGAGACAAGAAGAAGCAGGCTGGCCATTGCCATGTCAAATTCATACATTCCATTATTTATTTGTTTGAGGCAAGGTCTCCCTATGGCTGGCATGGAACTCTCTATGTAGACTAGGCTGGTCTTGAACTCACAGACATTGACCTGCTTTTGCCTCTCGCATAGATTAAAGGTGTGTGCTACCATGCCCAGCTAACTCATAGGTGTTTTAAAAGTCTCATTTATACTATCAAGTTTCCACTAGCAAATAAATGGAATGCCAGCCACTGTATAGCCTAAGTAGGCTATGGTAGGAAACGCACTTTGTGTGAGATGGCATCTGTGCAATGGTTTCTATGTAACAATGAGGTTGGGGTGGAATTTAGAACCCAGAAGAATCCTTTGCTGCTGAGTACAGAGGGAAGGCCCCATTTCCTTTGCCACTTCTGGCACCATGAAAAGCTCCCTCAGCCACACCATGGAGCAACGAATGAACTTGCAGTCACAGTTTTTCTTCCCTACAGAAAAGAATTTTGGGAAAAGAGACACAGACCACTTCCGGCAAAATAAGTACCCATTCTCGAGGGAACTTTATAACCTGATTTTTAGTGAAAGAAAGGTACAAGGGTATTATTAAGTCTGGGGTTCTTGGACTGGGATATACGCTTTATTTAGGAGGAGGAGTTGGTGTTTCCTCTGAACCTGTCAACAACATCTGTACCACAACCTGACGGTTCCCTGCAAATGGTTCTAACTAACTCCTTTTTCTCTATGTATTACAAGCATATAAAATCAAACAAGATTTCTAGTTCAGTAAAATCATGAATAAAGGTGACTTTTTGGGAGGAATAATATGCTGGAATATCTTAAAGAACAAGAATGGTTATTTCCTCTTTAACCCAGTTATTCCATATAGATAAATGGCAGTGATGACCCTTCAGGCACAAGGGAACTTGTAGGTAATCACTATGATGCTGATGAAGCAGAGCTAATAAAATGTATTGTGAAATTTCTAACTATTTAGAGGTAATTGTGGAGACACTGAAGCCTAACGCTGCTTATGGTCAAAGATGGCTATAAATATTCCCCCCCTTTTCTTTTAAAAAACATTTTATTTTTGAATTGTGTATCCATGTATGAATGGGTGGGACATAGGAGTATAGGTGCCTTCAGGGGCTGGTGGTGTCAGGTACCCTGGAGCTGGAGTTACAGTGGAGAGAGCCTTCCAGTGTGATGTTAAGAACCTAACTTAGATCCTCCAAAAGAGTAGCATGTGCTCTTTACTCCAGCACCTTCTTTCCAGCATTCTTCTCCCTGTTGTTTAAGGCTTTCTTTTCCTATACTTCTATTCTTCCCTCAGTACTAATCATATCTCTGGATTCTTTCTTTCACCACTGAATAAGGAACAGAAATGGATATTTCAGGTCCAACTTATTCCAAGGTTGATTATAACATCTCTACTCTTTCCTAAAATGATTCCCAGCTTCTACTTGGGGGTTCTAATGAACTCAAACTATATTTAACCCAGGAGCTTTAGCACTAAAGGTTTATAGGTTTGTATTTGCACTGAATGTCCAGCTCAAAACTTTACGTCTTCATTTATATTCAAACTTTCCTCTCCTCAAAAATAACGAAACTTCTGACTTCTTTCTCTTAATAGTATCAATAATTTTGGTTCTCTTAAATTTTTTGTTTATTTTATATGTATGAAAATTTTGCCTGCATGTGTGTTTGTGTATCACATATGTATCTGATGTTCATGGAGCCCAAAAGAGGGTGCCAGCTTCCCTGGGAATCAACTTGGTTGTGAGTCATCATGTGAGCTCTGGGACTTGAATTCCCAACCTCTAGAAGAGTGGTAAGTGCCTTGATTGCTGAGCCATCTCTCCAGCTCCTTGGAATTTGAGGCATCAGGTTACATTGCATCCAAAGTGAGGAAGCAGAGGAAGATGGTGCTGTTGGACAGGTAGTTCTCTTTCCTTTATCTAGCCCAGTACCTGAGCATAGTGCCTTCCTCTTTTAGGATGCATTTTCTCACTTAAATTAACCTAACCAAGCAAGCCCTCCCAGACATGGCCAAAGGCTAGCCAAATCTTGTCTATCCCTCAAGTGCACCCACAGGCTTATTGCTCAGGTGATTCTAGACCCTGTCAAGTTGGTAATCAACATTAACCTTCACAACTAGATATTTAAAATGCTTGCTTTTATCAGGAACATTTGATTTCCCTTTGTACTTAGCATCACACCAAAACTTAATGGAAAGAGAAAAAGAGAGAATGAATACTTAAGATAGTTATTTGGTTTTAGCCATGGAGAGGTTTTAAATGTGTATTTTGGATTTATCTTTTAGTGGGTTCAAAAATCAATGCTTTTGGTGTCAGAGATTCTTCTGATTACATGCCTGTATTTAATGCAGTGTACCCAAAGCTAACAGAATATAAATTGTGAATACAGGAACATTAGCAGGGATAATGGGAACCAATAAGCAGGCTACATTTAGGTCCTGGCAGAGTTGGAGCTGGCCCTCCAAACCTGACACAGCTGATAGAAAAACAACACATAAAGATAATAAGATTCTCATAAGAATGTTGACAGACTGCCTTTAAAATGTCACTTTATTAAATTGTCACTGAGGAACACACTGTCCTCTTTTCAGGTTAATACTCTTGTAACTAAAAGGATTTTAAAATGGGGCTGGGAAGGTGACTCAGTAGAGAAAGCACTTGCAACACAAGCCTACAGACTCGAGGTCAAATCTTATCTGTGTGATCTACAGTGAGGTGGAGGGTAGAGAGGGGAATACTGGGAAGAGTGTGGGCTGGCCATCCTGATCTATGCAAGGGCATTAACAAAACAGAAACCCTGTGTCAAACAAGGACTAGTACCCAAGGCACACAAACACACACACACACACACACACACACACACACACACACACACACACGGAGGGAGAGAGAGAGAGAATACAATATATATACATATAAAATAAAAAAGATGACAATGTACTACTGTTTTAAAAGAAGAGAGATGGGCTGGAGAAATGGCTCAGTGGTTAAGAGCACCGACTGCTCTTCCGAAGGTCCTGAGTTCAAATCCCAGCAACCACATGGTGGCTCACAACCATCCGTAATAAGACCTGATGCCCTCTTCTGGAGTGTCTGAAGGCAGCTACAATGTACTTACATATAATAAATAAAGAAATATTGAAAAAAAAAGAGAATTTAGAAACTCAAGGGTAATTTTAATGGAGCTTGAGAAAAAGAAGCAATAGGGTGAATAAGCTGGAGGTGTAATTACGGGTGGTTGTGAGAAGCTTGGTGTGGGTGTTGAGAACTGAACCTAGGTCCTCTGAAGGAGCAGCATGTGTTCCTGACTGCTGCCCATTCCAGCCATTCCCTCCCATCCTCTTAGTGATCCTGGAAACTCTGGAGAGCCCGACATCCGGCACTATTGTTACCAAGGAAATTGGTGGTTCCTTTGGGGGTTGTTACTCTTGTCAATAAAATGTAATAGGAAACTTGAAGAGAAAGTTTGGGAGAAAGTAACAGGCCAGTCAGGCTATGTACTTCATTATCTGTAGGGAGAGTGTCTTAATGTTCTACTCTGAAGAGATACCATAACCACCACAACTCATAAAAGAAAGCATTTAATTGGGGCTTAAGGTTTCAGAGATTTAGTCCATTATCATCATGGCAAGAAGTCTGATGATAAACACATAGACATGGTACTAGAGAGGTAGCTGAGAAACTTGAAAGCCCACCTCAATCATACACTTCCCCCAACAAGGCCACACCTACTCCAACAAATAGTGCCACTACCTAAGCATTCAAGTCTATGAGCCTGTGGAGTCATTCTTATTCAAATCACCACATTTTCTAGCTACCATAGGCTTGTAGCCATATCATAATGTAAATGCATTTATCCCAACCTTAAAAGTCCCCATGCTCTATGACAGTCTCAACATTGTTTAAAAATCCAAGCCTCAAAGTCTCTTCTGAGACTCAAGGCAATCTCTTAACTGCAACCTACTTCCTATCCCCTAAGGAAATCAAAATAAAAAAATATCGCATACAGATCACATACTTCCTACATACAATGAGTAACACAGGATATGCATTACCATTCCAAAGTGGTGAGGGGTGTGAAGAATAATGAAAAAATATTGGACCAAAGAGCAAGGATAGAAATGAGCAGGGCAAACTCCAAACATCTCCATGTTGCCAGTCAAAGAGTTCTTCAGATATCTAACTCCTTTCCGCTTTGTTGACAACACACTTCCCTTTTTTAGGCTGTTTTCACATCCTGTAAGCAGGTTTTCCTGACAGGTATTCCATGACTCTGGGATCTCCAGAATCGTAGGGTCTCCAGTGAAATCCAGGCTTCACTTTCATAGCTTTACACATTGGCCCCTCTAGGCCTTCATGCAGGAACACACTTGCCACATGCCTTAGCTTTCCTTAGCTGCAGAAGGAAATTCCACAACACTTTTCTTATATTCTTGACTGTAAAGCTAGAACCACATGACTGAAGCTGCCAGTTCTGCTGCTGAATGCAGACCTCTTTTCAATCACTTTTGCATCAGATTTCTGTTGTTTTTTTCCTTCACTGCTTGAGGTTTTCCTTTTTACAAACTGGAAGCTTAGCTGGTTGGGGTCTTGACCTGAGCCCAGTACTCCCTTTATTCCATTTAGCACCAGACTTTTCTTCAAATTTTTCATCTTTTTGAGCACAGGACTTAGCTCCATTTGACTTCCTGGTGCTTCTTTTCTCCTCACACTGTACATTTTGTATTTTCCCTTGTTTAGCTTGCTCCTTTTCATTATAGATCTGCATAAGAGTGACCAAACCACAGGACAGAGTCAATACTAGGCTGTCTCAAAATCTCTTCTGTGAAAGCCTTTTAGGACACTTACTAATATTCTTCTCCTTTGAACGCTCTTGAGGTAGGACATCATAATTTACATTGTGCTCAGAAACACTATCTTCCATGCTTCTGTGACCCATTAAGCCCTCTTAAAGCATTCAATTGCTTTATTAATCCAAAATCCTAAAGTGTACATTCTTCCGACAAGCATCTTCATCAGGCCTATCACAGCAATACCCAACTCCTGGTACTAACTTCTCTCTCTTAGTGACTTATTGCAGTGAGGAGAAACTATGACTTTGGGAACTCTTATAAAGGAAAGCATTTAATTGGGCTTGCTTACAGTATCAGAGGTTTAGTCTATTATCAGCATGACAAGAAGCATAGCAGTACACAAGTAGAAGTGGTACAGGAGAAGTAGCTGAGAGTTCTATACCTGGAACCACAGGCAGCAGAAAGGGGAGCTGGCTTGGGCTTCTGAAACCTCCAGGTCCACACTTCCTCCAATAAGGCCACACCTACTCCAACAAGTAGTGCCACACCCTGAGCATTCTAATCTATCAGCCTATGGGTGCCATTCTTATTCAAACTGCCATCAGAAGAGGGAGTTAGAGAGGACGAAGACAGCCCTGCCTTTTGAGTTAGGAATGGAGGTCAGCAAGCATCCATAAGGCAAAAGGAGGGTAGCTTCACAGAAAGAAAATGCCCAAGTGCAAGGCAAACATGTGTAGGCTGTGGCTAGTTTCTGAAAGACAGAGTTAGAAAAGAAGAACAAGGAAGGTATGCTTTTCTGGATGAGTTCCTAGAAAATGGATGGTTGCATGGTGGCAGCATCAGACAGGGTTCTTTGAGGGTAGGGTTTCCGGGAGGGAGAAGTACATGATCTCATTAACCAAGTAACCTTTTTCTACCTCTTCAGCGTGGCGTTAAGTGAACCAGCTTTCTTGAGGGATAGCCTCTTGGCCAGATTTGACTGGCCCAGATGAATTAACTCTTAAGTGAGGAGATAACAGGATGAAATGCTCTAAACTTTAGAGCAGATCCAAATGTCTTGTTTCTAGTCAAGGCCTGAGGTATTCTGTTCTTTTGGTCAGGCCTCAAGGAGTGACAAATATGATGTTTATCTTTCTAGTGTTACCAGAGAAATAGCCCGGGGATTCAAACTTTCAAATACCTTCTACTGTAGCTGTCCCCACACTGGGCACAATCCAAAATCATTTAGGAACCAGACCATGAACTTGGAGCCCAACAATACTTCTGATACTTCTGGCCTTCGCATAGGACAGAGCCAAGGACATTTTTGAATTCCAACTTACAAGAAAATTGTTCATTTTGGGGTCCTTTTACTCTAAACAATCTACCCCATTTCTATATCCTATCCTTATGATTAACACATTTTCAAGTGTATCATGTTCCTTAAAGTTTCTGAAGCAGTCAGCTTCCCAAGGATCATTTTCATGTCCAAGTAATTGGCTAACCTATTTTAATTAACTCTTAAAGTATGAAATAATAGCTTGTTTTCGTTCAGTATGAGCAAACCTTTGAAAGACAGTGACTCCTTGACTATTCAGACTGTCATGTCTCTATTCAGGGTCAGAGGTCAACTCAGGTCCTATTCTTTTTACAACAGCAACAACAATATGATAACAATAATAATAAATTTAAAAATCATGTAACAGAGTAGACTGAAAAGAACTAAAAAATAAAAAAATATGGATCTATTAAATACCTGTGCTTTACCAGGAACAACCTTCCTTTAATGACCCTTGGCAAAACCCCTCACCTCCATTTCCCTTTTCATGTGGAATTTTAAATACTAAGCAGGGGAAATTATGGTACACTTATGTTCTTGAAATTAGTGTTAACAAAGCCATTGCAGGTGAGACCCAAGTTGATTTTGACAGAGGATACTTCCTTCAGTACCCTCAAAGCTACTAGTGTCTGGATGCTATGTATCTGAACATACTATTCCAGAAACATAGACAAACACATTTGTGTCTTTCCACAAGGTCTTCATTTATTGAATACAATTCATAAGACTTTGTGGTTTCAATGGCAGCTATCTGCCAAATATTGCTAAGGCAAACTCACAGGCTTATCTTCTAATCTTATCTTCTTCTCTCAGAACATGTAATAAATATATCTGTATATACATCAACTACAGAACTGCTGCAAAAAAGCAAGAGGACACAACAGAGTTCACAAGGTTTTATTGGTATGATAGAAATGTAGTTTTTTTGTTTGTTTGTTGAGTCATGGTTTCTCTTTGTAACAGAGTCCTGGCTGTCCTGGACTCACTTTGCAGACCAGGCTAGCCTCAAACTCACAGAGATCTGCCTCTCTCTCCCTTCTAAGTGCTGGGATTAAAGGCATGCAACTCCACTGCCTGACCTCAGAAACTTAGTTTGTTTTGATGTTACATAAGCACCTGGGCTTTAGGAAAGATGCTGGAGCAGGCTGTTCGGAGTGTCTTTGGTTTAAATGGGAAGCTATAGAGTTGAGTTCAACTGTAGAGACCAAAGAGTCAAATCTAGGCCCAAATAAAGGGATGGATGGATGGATGGATGGATGGTACAGCTGGAAGAATAGAAAGATGGGCAGTTGACCAAACCTTGTCAACAGTGATGATTTAACTGAGTTGAAGCCTCAGGAGCAGTCAAGTGTTCTTTGCCTATCAGGATGGTCAGATGTCAGATTGGTAGGGGTTGTTGCCATCACTGTGCTAGATGGCTATCTCTTTATGGAGTCCCGGAGAGGATGTTGAACCCTTTTCTTGGTGTGATGTGCCTACCACGTTCTGGTGCCTGGTTTCCCAAACAATTTTAACAATCCCATGTGCTGTTACAGTTTACCCTGATAAATTCATAGGGTGCCACCCTTTCTACTTCAAGCTATAAGGCATTTACCAGTCAGTCAATGTTGTGAGTAGAGATGGACACATGGTACCATTCGTGTCCCCTCTGGTGCAGGCACCCCCAGTCCTCAGAATGGAGTCAAAAGCTCATCTCTCAAAAGGTAAAAAAACAAAACAAAAAAACAAAACAAAACAAAAACAACCTACATTTACAGTAGATGAAGCAGGTAGAGCAGTGCATATCTTGACCTTTACTCTTTAACCATTTAAAACCTGATTAAAATAAATAACATAGATATGTTATCTTGATCACATCTCTCCAACCAACTTATCTTTTCCTCTTAACTTCTCTCCGTGGACTTCATTACCTACCGTAGTCTTACTTCTCTAGTAAGGTAACTGCCACCATTACATACCCTTGGCAGTCTGTGTCTTAGTATTTCTCTTAAAGACTTCTGCACCAGCTGAAGGGCAACCTAAGGTAATGTCTGGTGGAGTGGGAAGCAGCCCCCCACTCTTGCCAGTGGCTCCGAGGGCCTAAGCTGCAGCTAGCTTTGCTTCTACCATTTTTTTTCCAACTGCGCGCTTGACTCCACAGTGTAGACTTGCCCGTGCCTCGCCAGAGTGACACGGTGTCCCCCGAAGAGCGACGCAACTCTGTGGCAGGTCCTGTCATTCTCCCCATTTCCTTCTCCCAGGAGTCTTCCTCCGGCCGGCCTTCCTTCGGTCACATGACCGGAAGCGCGGCTCCCCCGACGTCAAGACGTCTGCCCCACTCTCCAGTCCCCCGGCGCACCGTACGCAAAAAGCGCTGGCAGAGCGGCAGCGAGGCTCTGCGAGCAATCCGGTTGGAGAGCGTGTGCACAGCCGGGCGCGGGTGCCCGGATGTCGGCCTCCCGCAAGCTCCGCCCCGCCCCGCCCCGCGCTCGCTCCGCCCTCTGCGCGCCCTGTTCCGTGCCTTGAGGTTGCGGTCAGCGCGAGCCGCTGCAGCGAGTCGGGGCCGCCCGTGAGCGTGAAGCTGCAACCCTCTCCTCCCGCCGACGCATCTCCAGCCGGGACTCCGCCCGCCACGGTCCGGGCCCAGGCCCCGTTGTACCCCGCCCGGCGCCGGACAGCCAAG
>JADRCD010186299.1:19879-32827 GCA_019843815.1 Montemys delectorum | reverse complement strand
CTATGTAAGCCCTGGCTGTTCTAGAATTTGCTATGTAGACCAGGCTGGCCTCATTGCATAGATCACCTGCATCTGACTCTGAGTGATGGGATTAAAGGTGTGCACCATCATGCTCTGCTTCTCAACACAGCCAAACTATCCCAGTGTGTGGCTGTCTGGGATGCTCTCTATGCCTCTGCCTGGCCTGCCTTATTCACCATGATCCTTTGCTTTCCAGATGATGGTCAGGTGCCCTGTCTGACTCTGGGCTAAGTTCTGTCACTCAATATTTCATGTTGCATTGTTGTGGGATGTATCTTACATTGCCTTCCCTCCTAAAATGTGAGCCACTCAAGAGCAAGGACTAAGCTTAACTATCTGTGTCTTACCACCATTTAGCACAGTGCTCAGCAGCATTTAGTAAATGTTTCTTAAATAAACAGCTACATGTCCGGCGGTGGTGGCCCATGCCTTTAATCCCAGCACTTGGGAGGCAGAGGCAGGCAGGCGGATTTCTGAGTTCAAGGCCAGCCTGGTCTACAGAGTAAGTTCCAGGACAGCCAGGGCTACACAGAGAAACCCTGTCTCGAAAACCACTCCCCCACCTCCCACTCCCTCAAAAAAACCCATCTACATTGTGACCTTTGATTTTTCAGCTTCTTAAAAGGCAGATACATTGCTATTAGTTCCAAAATGGACAATGAACTCAGAAAAGTGATTCATATTCATGGCCAATCATGGGAATGCTACTTGGATCAATAAGATGCCACCCTAGTGGCAAAAAAGGGACAATATAAAGAGTTGGGAATGATATAGAGCAGTAAGAATAAAGCTGTGACATCTGATTTGCTGATCCTAGTAAAAAGGGATAAACAGCAATTCCACATGTAGGAACACTCTTCATGCAGTGTAGGAGATCCCGCCCAGGACCTCTAGTGCGACAGTATCATCCCCTCTATCTCCCTGTGTGTTTGAAAAATCTCACCATTAAAAGAAACAAAGATTACACTGTACTTACATAAGAACTCGTGGACCTGATACCTGCAGAGGGCTCGGTCCACATGACTAGCTAAGGTGCTACAGCCTGGGAATGAAGATGAATCCATCCTGGAAAGTGGTACCTGTGATTCCAGCATCATGCCCATGACAGCTGATGGATCTTCAGCGCAGCAGCTCCTCAGGGTCTGCCAGTCACACCACACTGGGGGATCCTGTAGACCCAGGATCTGAGGAAAGACAGGCAAACCCACAAACCAGCTGGCAGCTGTTCCTGCCATGAACACATACATCATTGGTGTGTCCACGGAAGGGCCATCCCTCAAGCTCCGCCCCAGCGTCAGGCTGTCTGAACTTTCAAGGAAAGAGGGGTCAGAAAGCAAACCAGCAAAGGTTGTCTAGAGACAGTAAGCCTTGCCAGGAGGAGGGGGGGGGGGGGGGGGGGGGAAGTCTGACCAGCAGTCAGGACAGGAAGTTCTCACTGGTGAGGACAGTCTGGCCTCCTGAGGTTACCTGTCCCCAGTTTCTTCATCTCAAAACTCTACCCAAGATGTTCTTCCAGCCTGAATGTTTTGTGGATCATTCTTCCCACAGCATTTTAGGGTGAAAACTGCTCAAGAGGCACAGAGAGAGCTTCCCCCTTACCATACCTAGTGAGCTCCAGGCTCTGTTCTGGGCCACAGGGGAAGGTTCACCTTGTACTGTATACTGGTTATGCAGCTGACCTCCTGGGTCGCTCTCCCTAGGCCTCACCAGCTTGGATATGACCCATGCCCCACAAGAATCTTCCACTGTCTTCTACTCTCAACGCCACAGTCTTTACCTTCTGATAGACCCGCAGCTCCATCAGCTTCCTCTGCAGCTCAGATTTCAGTTCTTCTTGGACAGCCGTGTCCGAAACACAGTAGGCCAGGATCTCCAGGCAGGACTCCAGGGGCCACCTGTCCAGAAACCGTAGGGCCAGCTGACTTCTCAGGGATGCGTTCTTCACAGGAAACAGGTACTGCCAACCTTCCATGTCTATAAGACAAAACAATGTTCAATGACCTGAAGGAGCTTAAAGGCCCAACTAAAGAGGGCCTTGCTCTATCTTATGGCACAGGAGCACGGAGGGTCCTTCCAATCCAAGTGACTGAAACTAGGTTTATACCTGGAGCCATCACATAACAGACAGAAACCCTCTACTCCTAGTATCCCTTTACACAAGCCTGTCACAGTTGTGGCACATTCTGAAGGGAGAGAAGGAGAAAGGACAAAGGGAGGAGAGGAAGGAAGGGAGGAAGGGAGGGAGGGAGGGAGGGAGGGAGGGAAGAAGACTTCTAATATTTTGTTCTGCTGCCCATCTGGTGCCCTTGCAAACTCATCTTGTAAGTAGGGCTTTTGTGCTCCTTGTAGTTTCCACTCTGCATCCCATATAAGCCATTGTGGGTAAAAGAGCTTCAGTCCCTAAATAATCTCTCACTGAGTAGTAGAACTCTCTTTCCCACACCTATCCATGAATCTGATCTTAAAGACACAAAAACATAGACTCCAAGCAACAGTTCTTTTAGTGGGTTTCTTAACTTTCTTGGAGGATATTTTCCTTTCAAGGGCAGCTCTGCCTCTCCTTCAAGCCACTCTGTACAGCACATCTGGCATTTGCTCTCTCTCCAGTGAAGGTCATTGGCTTTCTATTTTGATTATACATAAAAATCTCTTCTATTTACTTTTTTGTTTGTTTGTTTGTTTGTTTTTTGAGACAGGGTTTCTCTGTGTATAGCCCTGGCTGTCTTGGAACTCACTCTGTAGACCAGGCTGGCCACAAACTCAGAAACCCGCCTGCCTCTGCTTCTCAAGTGCTAGGATTAAAGGCGTGCACCACCACCGCCCAGCTTTTATTTATTTTTTGATGTGTGTATACGTGTGTGTGGTGTATGTGAAATATGTGTATGTAGTCCAGTTGCACACATACCATGGCAGATGTCAGTTTTGGGAGTTGGTTTTTTCCTACTTTTATGTCAGTTGTGGGGTTCAGACTCTGGTAATTGCACTTGGTAGCAAACACTTTACCAGCTGCACCATCTCACTGGCCCCAGACCTTAGTTTTGAGACAGTGTCTTTCATTAACCTGGAGCAGTTGTTTTGGCTTGACTGGCTAGCCAGACTGCCACTAGCATCTATTTGTCTCTGTCTCTTAGTGCTGGGGTTACAGATGTGTGCTGGACTACATGTGGCTTTCATGTGGTGCTGTGGATCCAAGCTTAGATCCTCATGTTGGAGCAGCAAACCCTTTATTCACCTTGCCATCTCCCTAGTCCCTTGGTTTGTTTTGAGAAAGGCTGTCCTCAAACTTTCTTCGGGTTCCCAAGTGCTGGGCTATAAGCATTGATCACCAGGCCCAGCTCACAGTTCATTTTGCATAAGCAGTTCTATTAGCATGTGGATGTTCCAGTCCCTGTACTTATGGCCTCTGGCTGCCTTCAAGCTGCACTAGCAGAATGGCATAGCAAAGACCATGTGGTCTAAAAGGATTCTGCAGAAAAAGGTTGCTATGGTCTCTTTTAAAGTTACCACTTAATTGAACTCCATCCTGGGCCTCTGAAGGCAGGCCCAGACTGTTGTTTATACACTTGACAATAATTCTGATATGTAGGATTGAAAACGTTGGTTACTGGTTCTAGACACCTATTGTAAAGCGAGATTATGGTGGCGTGTCTCCCTAGAGTTGCTGTGAAGATGACTTATGATCATACCACAGTGAATGCAAAGTGATGTTAGTGCTAGGGGGAGGAGGAGGGAGAGCGTCCTGCTTACCACACACAGTAGCACAGGTCAGGACTGAATCCCGTACACTGCTCAGGTCGTCCGAGTCTTGCCCATACACATCAATGAGTTGAAGGGCCCGTGGCCAATCTCTGGCCACCAAAGCTTCCTCAAAGGCCTCAGTTAGTACATCCAGGGCCAGAGAAGAATGTAGGCCCAGAAGTACGGTAGAGAGACTGGCCTGACCACAGAGACTGGCTGCCAGGCTCTGTCTTGGCTCAGAGGCTTGCTGCAGAGGCTCCCAGTTAGCCAGGAGGGCAGCCTCAAACACAGGAAACTGTTCCAGAAGGTGCTCACACTCCTGGGCTACCTTCTCTGCAGTCAGAGGTGCCTCCCTGCGACCGCGCAGTTCCTTCCAAGACAGGCTGGGCTTGCTGACCTTTGTCCCTCGGGAGGCCCACAGACAGGCCACCATGGCCAGTATCTTTGAGCGAGACTTAAGGAAGGCCAAGGCAGAGGCGGTGAAGGCTGGGAGTGAATCCTTTGGGGAGGAATGAGACTTTCTCTCTGCTGAGGGATTCTCGCTTGGTCTAGGGGAGCCCAGCATAGAGAGGGGCAGGCCATCCAGAAGGTGAGAGGCGTGCTCCTGAGCCAGCGTGCCTAGGTGGGTCACGAGGGACGAGGCCTGCTGGCTTTGTTGAGATAGGCAAAGAGTAAGGGGCTCACAGCAGCAGCTGACAATGACCTGTGGCACACTTAGGTTGAGATGCTCTTGGGCAAGAAGAGCTGCCAACCTGGTGGGAGAAGCAGAACGAATGTGAGGCCTGAACACATAGAACCCATCACCCGGGCTTTTACAAACTCACTCACTCGAGCGCTCATCTATCTTAGTCTAGGTTTTACTGTGTGGTCCTGGCTGGCCTCACAATTGTCGACTTTACCTCCCAAGTGCTGGGTTTGTAGGCAGGTGTCACTGCGTAACAAAGATGAAGGCTCTTAGTCATTCTTTAAGAGTAATCTAAAAGGTAGCTCACCAGGGATACACTACGCAGCTCCTTCTCACTTCATAATCCGAGGGACCTGCTCACAGCCCTCCATAGGGAGGGGATTTTTCTATAGCTATAAGGTGTTATGTAACTTAATTCATCCCATCTTAGTGGACCGTGGGGTCTTCTGGTTTGTTGCACATGTACTTTTCATATACGTACAACCAAGTGTCAGGATAAAGTCCCCCAACATGGACTGCTACGTTAAAAGACCCATCAATTTGCTTAATTTTAAATAGCACACAAAATAGTAGATTTCATGATGGCGTTTTTATAGTTTGCTTTTGTGGACCATTCTCTGTGGCTCCTCTCTATCTGCTGCTCCCACCTCTTTCAACATTAGTAGTTAGTCCCTTTCTTTTCTCCTCCTCGCCTTCCTCTTCTTCCTTCTCCCTTTCTTCCTCCTTTTCCTGTTCTTCCTCCTTCTTTCAGGACAGGGTTTCTCTGTGTTGCCCTGGCTGTCCTGGAACTCACTCTGTAGACCAGGCTGCCCTCAAACTCAGAGATCTGCCTGTCTCTGCCTCCCAAGTGCTGGGATTAAAGGCGTGCACCACCACCGCCTGCCTGTCCTCTTTGTTTTCATATCCTGTGTATCTGATACAATACCCACCGAGCAAACCTCTTCTTCCCATCTTGCTCCCTTTCTAGTTAATGACCTATGATCATAAAACTATACAGTAATTAAAAGCTAGGATCTGTATATAAGGAGAATGTAGTGGCTATTCCTGGTTGTCAACTTGACTACATCTGAAATGAATTACAATCCAGAATTAGAAGGCTCACCTGTGGCCCTAATCTGGAGGCTGAGAGATACAAGTTTCTGACCTGAATCTTGGCATGGAGACCTTGAGGAATAGTGGCTACGAATCCCATAGGATTAACATAGAAAGCTCTATGAGTTCAAGGTCATCCGGGGTTAAAGGTGTGGTGGCACACACCTTTAACCCGGGCCACACTTTTTGCTGGAGACATATATAAGGACATTGGAAGAAGGAAGGCTCTCTCTGCTTCGCCTGCTTCTCTTGTGGGACTGAGCAATTGCTGGGTCCTTGGACTTCCATTCACAGCTGCTGCCGTGACTGTTGTTGGGAGTTGATTGTTGGGAGTTGGACTACAAACTGTAAGTCATCAATAAATTCCTTTACTACATAGAGACTACCATAAGTTCTGTGACTCTAGACAACCCTAACTAAGACAGAGAACATATAGTATTTGTCTTTCTGAGTCTGTTACTTTAATATAATAATTTGACATTTATTCAGTTTTTTGTAGTTTCATCTTTCTTTATAGAAATTTGGCTTCCATTGTGCACATACAGTATATTTTCATTGTCTATCCATCTGCTGATAAACACCCCAACTGATCCCATTTCCCTTCTGTGAATAGATTAGCAACAAACATGGCTGTGTAAGCATCTCTGTGGCACGGCAGGGAGTCTGGATGCATGGGAGTGGTGCAGCTAGGTTATACAGTACTCCTGCATTTTGATCTTAGAGAAATCACCGCACTGATTTCCACAGTGGCTGTACCAGCTTCCTCTCCCACCAGGACTGAATAAGGATCTTGCCTCCCGCATCTGCACCAGAATTTGTCATATGCTTTTCTGATTATTGCCTGGGGTGAGGTAGAATCTCAAAGTAGCTCTAGTTTGCATTTCCCTGATGGTTAAAGATGTTCATTACTTTTGTAAATATTTATTGGACATTTGTGAACAATTTTTAATCTGAGTAGATAATGATAAAATGCCTTTCCACAGGAGCTATAACAATTTTTATACCTTACAAGCAATAGTCTCAAGTCTGAGAATGCTTCTTTTCCTACAGGCTGCATGACCATCACTGCTGAACCTCTGGCTTTCACATATCTGTCAGTGAAGAGTCACCATTAGTCTCCTACTTAGAAGATACACTAGTGGTAGCAAGAGAGAAAGAAAGGAAGAATATTGGATTTGAGCCTGCTATGGAAGAATATGAATCTTCCCAAAGTGAAGCCCACCTGTCTGGGGGAACTTGTCTTTCAAGCAGGAGATGTGACACCAGTTGGGAAGAGCTCTGCTGCAGGAGAACAAAGGGATTTCCAACCTTGGCCTCCACGTTATCTGAGAGAGTAAAGAAATAATCTTTGTTTGCTTTGCTGGGTGCAACTGCTCAGGGCCCTGTTTCAGAGAATCCATTAGTCATACTGTGAGCGACAATGAAGATAGCAGGGACTGTCTTCTGTTGACTCATAGTAGGTATGGGTGTTCTCACCATGTCCCTGGACACAAGTTAATCCACATCACAGCATTAAAGACTTCTGACCCATACAAACGTCAGTGGCCAGTCTGGCTACCAACAGCACACAATGCTTGATGCAACCTGACTGAAGTTGAAGCTGACAGTTTGAGCATCTGTCTCTGAAATGCTCTGAAGTGTTTTGGCTCCTGGAATGTCTACATGCACATAATGGGGTATCATGGGGTAGGATCTAAGTCTAAACATTGATGTTTCAGTGATCTCTTATGCACAGAACCCAAAGGTAAGACTATACAGTATTTTCATGCATCTGTGCTTTAGACAGGACCTCTCAAACCATTTATGGCATCAGGTTGGTGGATAAAAGGTTGGGGATCTGGAAAATCTAAGATTTCGGCTTTTTATCCATTCACTTGGAATTTGCTATCAACTTAAGAAAGAATCTAGGACTCATGTCAAAAGCCTGATTTTTCTCCTAGGCTCTCAAATCCATAATGGGCCCCAGTTCTGACAGAATTTTTGTTTTGTTTTGTTACAGGTTATTATATAGCCCAGACTGGACTGGAACTCTTGCTTCTTCTGCCTCTGTCCTCCAAGTTTTAGGGTTAGAGGCATGTGCCACCACACCTGGCTTCAGAGATATTTTTGAGGCACCAATCCCATGAGATGTTATTGAGGAGTTCCATGAGTTAAAAAATTTTACTTAGCAGAAAGATACATAAAGTAGAATAATAAGAGATTTACAAACCTGATATCCTTGGTTATTGTGTAACTAGAAAGAACTTGTTGGTGGAGGGGCAACTTGGAAGTGGGATATCATTTGAGATGTAAACAAACAGAATTAATAATAATAATGAAAAAAGAACTTCTTTTTTTCAATTTCTCTGTTTAGCCTTTGGCTGTCCAGGAACTCATTCTGTTGATCAGGCTGGCCTAGAACTCACAGAGATCCGCCTGCCTCCTGAGTATTAGAATTAAAGGAGTGCACCACCAATGCCGGGTTAGAAAGAGCCTCTTAATGAAGCAACTGCCAGTCATGACTCCAAATCTTTCTCAGTACTCACCAGGGTCAGAGCTTAGACTCCGGAGGAGGACTGCAGCCAGGCTGCTGCAGTAGCTGAAGAAGGCTCCCACATAGTCAGTCTGTTTGGGGCCTGTCTGTCTTCCCAGGGTCTTCTGGAGGAGCTGACTTTGGATGTGCACAGGGTGGGCCTCTGCCTCATGGGCTTTCTGGGCTGCCTGCTCCACTAGGCAAGAGAGTGGAGTACTCTTGGGCTCTGTGAGGAATCCAGGTGGGAGAAGAGATGTGGCTTTATTCTACACTTCTAGCTTTGAGTCAAATTTCTAAAAAGAAATATTCTTTTTATTTATTTCTTTGTTTTTGAGACTGGGTTTCTCTGGCTACCTGGAACTTGCTTGTTCTATAGGCCAGGCTGACTTCAAACTCACAGAGATCCGCCTGCCTCTGCCTCCTGAGTGCTGGGATTAAAAGCATAAACTATCCACATGTAGTTCTGTTTTTTATTTTTATATATGTGCCTATATGTGAATTTGGGTGCCTGCAGAGGCCAGAAGAAGATGTGGGACGGGCTGGAGCTAGAGTTCAGGTGTTTGTGAGCTGCTCAATGTGGGTGCCAGGAACTAAACTTGAGTCCCCTGGAAGAGCAAGTACTCTTAACCACTGAACCATCTCTCTGGCCTCTCAGCTTTGGATTAACTTGTGACTCAGTGTGTAAGCTGAGCTTTCTACATAGTACACTGGGTGTCTACAGGACATATGTGATTATGTAAGCACCACACTTAGAAGGTAGACAAAACAAACAGACAAACAAAAATCCCAGTTCAGCCATGTGACCATTTGATCTCAGCCAAAAAGCGCCTGGAGTCTAGCAAAAGCAGACTACATAGTTCTGTATTGACCCTGCTGTCTCTGGGGTATAGCAGCTTTATGATGAGCATATGAAGCTTTTGAGGAGGCTTAGCCAAAACCAACCCTGTACCAGCTGGGTCTACTTCTCACCAGGAATAAAAAAAGAAATGTACCTGTTAGTGAGAGTGCCAAGTGTCCTTTCAACTGAGTTGGGGAAGAAGGAAGTGTGGTTCTGAGATGTGCCTTGCTTAGCTAGAAAGGGCTGACTGAACCCAGCTCTAGAGGGCAGAGCCTCTGCTCCAAAATGTTCATTCTTGGCTGTCTCATCTCCCTTTTCTGCTGCTCTTTTCTGCTTATCTGTTCTTGTGCAAACAGACCTGTACCTGGTAACGCTAATGCCTCTCTCAGTGACTGGAGAGCCTGATCCAGCTGTTGGGAAAGGCTGGTGTGGCTGGCAATGCAGTCTTCGGTGAGGCTGGGCCAGCACATCTGAAGCAGCTCAGAGATGCTGCACCGTGGAGCGCCTCCTCCCCTTTCTTCTGGAGTCTCTATGGAAAACATGTGAAAAGGAAGAGAGGAAAAAAATGTCTGCTGACCCATGGTTCCAATCCAGGAAAGGCAAGGGCGTGAAGTACAGCAACTTACCTGATTTTGTTAGTCCCGCTAGTGTAAGTGGATAACTGAGAATCTTACTAATTTGCTGAAGGACAAATGGAAAACCTCGAATACCATCAGGATTCAGGATAATCTGGTCTAGCCTTCGACCTGAAATAGACAAAGGAAAAATGGATTCTCAGAGTCTGATGCTCAGTTTTGCAGTTCCTTGTGTAAATCTTATCTTTTCTAACAGTAGTTGCAAGGTACACATTGTGTCATTTTGGGTTACAACAAGCAGACCTGGTGTATGCTATGCCTGAGGCTCCAGGACTACCTTGGTGAGATGCCTCAGTCATCAGCAGCAGATTCAGAATCTCTGGCGTCTCTGTGGGATTTGTTGACCAAAAACAAAGGGACACTTCCTGGGGATTTGTCTTCCTATTCTCTTCAGCCATGGGCCAGAGCTGGAATCAGATTTGTCTTTTCTAATTGCCCAAGGCTGTCTTCATATACCTTTCCATACTCTTTCTTGAAGAAAGTGGGTCTCAACCTTCCTAATGCTGTGACCCTTTAATACAGTTCCTCAGGTTGTGGTCACCCCTCAATCATATTTTCTTTGTTACGTCATGATTGCAATTTTGCTGTCATGAACTGTAATGTAAATATCCGATGATCATATGTGACCCCTATATCAAAGGGTTGTTTGATTCTCAAAGGGGTTGTGACTATAGGTTGAGAACCACTGTTCTAAGAATTCCATGCACATGTCCTAGGACATTTTCCTGTACCCTGGCTTACAGATTCATGGCAGGCCCAGGCTACAGTCAACATCTTCCCCCAGGAGGGGCCTGCAGTCTCATGGTTCTCATTTCTCTGGAACCTTGGTTTTTGTAGGCTAACAGATTGAATCAAGGGTTCCAGCATGCTACCCTCTCACCCCACAGGTCTGTATCATTTTAAAGTATGTTTCTTTCTTTTTTCTTTGTGGCATCTTTATGTTTATGCCTTGTACTTCCCTCCTGTTCATCTTCTCTCTTCTGCTGTGGGTCTCCTCTTCCCCATAAATCTAGTTTCTTCCTTCCCCATAAGTCTAGTTTGACTTCCTTCAATTTAATGACAAATCAGAAAAGAATTTCCCTAAATGACTACAGACTGCTGCCTCTGAATATGATGAGACACCCGATAGTCTGTACTTACTCCATTAGGATGAGGGCATTAACTAATGTTTTGTACCTTCTCCCTTTCCTCCCCTCACAGCTTCTTAAAGGTTCGATGAGCTCTTTGGCACAACTTAGAATGAATGAATGAATGAATGAATGAATGAATGAATAGAAATGGAGGGAGGTGAACACCGCCCACTTACCGCGGCTCTCAAGGCTGCTGTTCAGTCGCCGCTCTGCTGTTTCTAAGAGCTGTTTGCAGGTCTTCCAGAGCTGGCACTGGCAGCAAGCCAGGTCAAATGCAGCCATGGCAGGGGGACTGAGGTCTTCCAGAACTTCTCTAAGAGGAGTGGTGGTCTCCATGGGAGTAGCATTTATCCAAAAGTCCTCCTGGAGCGTGAGGATGGGGTCTTCGGAGGGGCTAAGCAGCTTGTCAGTCACATCAGAGATGGAGTAAAACACCATCCCTGGACATGTAGCATTGGAGCAAAACGTAAGGGTTAGGGTGATTCTAGCTACCACCTGTATTATGAAATGTAGCTCGCCTGAGGCTCTTCTGCACAGGATCCGCATGCTAGGCTTTCACTAGGGCCCATTCATGGGAAACACTCTAAGACACATTGCTAACAAAAAGCACAGTAGACAACTCTACTGTTGTCAGAACCCCTTTCTGTCTGAAATGATGTGCCTACAGGCACAAGGACTTGGGTATACATTTTAAACAGGCATTGAAAAGTTTCTGGAAGCATATATAAAGGTCAACCACAGGACAGCAACTTGATATATGGAGTCTGGGAGTTCTGCTTTAGAAAGAAGGAAAGGTGGCTGTTGGGGCACACTGGCACTGCTGGGAATCAGGCGGTGGCCTCCAGGCTGCAAATGCTAATGAGTGATTTTTTTTTTTTTTTTTACTTTAGGAACTGTCACGAGATACCGCTTACTTCGGAATAACTACAGGGAAGGGAACTGCTCCTAACAACCCTCTAAAGATCCCGTGAGTGACTACAAGATGCACTGGGGCAACCCTCCTGCTCTTTTGCTTAGGCTTCGGGGATAAACAGGGGTGACCTGAGAGGCAGGTGTGCGGAAATACTTCCTCAGGGAGGGTGTGTGCAGCTGGGAAACTGCTCGCTCGGAATGTGTCAGGATCGCTGGCTTTAGGACAAGTGTCCTGCTTTCCATGTCTGTCGACTTCCCGTGAAGATCTGGGTGGTTTCTTCCCTTAAGCCACCACCCCAGCTATCCCTCCACCTTTGATGTCAGCAAGGAAGACAAACCTGCTGCTGCAGCACTACCAATGGCCTGCAGAGTTGAGCGCCCACTGCCAGTGCGCCGGATGGTGGTGTTTCCGCCATCTGAATTCTGATTTTCAATCTTATGTTCTACTCGGGCCAGCTCCTGGATCACCTCTTGGTAACGCTCTACAAACATCAGCTCCCCGGCGCTAGGTGAGGACTTGAGGTTGAACATGAGTACCACCTGTCATGAGAAGGGAAGGAGTGTGGCAGAGGTGGGTCCACAGACTCTGGGAGTATCCAGAGATAGGATGCTGGGGCCAGTTCATTAGACTATGGACCTAAGATGACCATTTTACAGGACTAGAAAGCATTGGATTTTTTTTTTTTTTTTTAATTTTGAGACAAGGCTTTTCTGTGTAGCCCTGGTTGTCATGGAACTAACTTGGTAGACCAGGGTAGCCTCAATCCACCTGTCTCTGCCTCCCAAGTGCTGGGATTAAAGGCATGTGCCACTATACTAGGCTGACACCGAATGTCAAGAAGAGGCCAAATACAAAATGGCTTTAAAAAGGTCCATAAACCAATCACCAAAGGTCCAGTAGGAAATAAGCAAATGATATCAGTCATTTCAGAGGAATCACCTATGCAAAATATACAAAAAAATTTTTTTCCTGACTAGGAATTTAATTAATGATACCGTTTCAGTTGCTATGATGAAACACGGTGGCCAAAGCAACGTGGGGAGGAGAGGGTTTATTTGGCTCACACTTCCATATCACTGCTCATCACTGAAGGGAGCCAGGACAGGAACTCAAGTAGGCCTGGAACTTGTGGGTGTGAACTGACACAGAGGCCATGGAGAGGTGCTGCTTACTGGTTTGCTCAGCCTGCTTTCTTATTAGAAACCAGGATTCCTAGCCCAGGGGTGGCTCAGCTCATCAATCACTAATTAAGAAAATGTCCTACAGGCTTACGTATAGCCTGGTCCTATGGAGCCATTTTCTCAGCAGAGGCTCTCTCCTCTCTGATGTTTTACACAGACACACACACACACACACACACACACACACACACACACACACACAC
>JADRCD010186298.1:0-35370 GCA_019843815.1 Montemys delectorum | reverse complement strand
CCCCCCCCCCACCAGTCACTGTTCATGTCACAAACTGAAGACAAAGCCACGTTTAGCAAATCCCGCAGTCCCACTCTTGACACCTCCCGCACAGAAAAGCATTTGACAACTGGTTCCTATGGTAACGGGCTTTCTTTGAAATAATTTCTTGTTCGCTGCGCCAGCCCCCCACCTTGCTCTTCTTGAGAGTAAATGGCCAGCATTGAAAATGTGACAAGGAGAGAATATTCCGCCAGCAAAGCCAGTGGTGGGGGTGGGATGGGGACTCTGACTGGCTAGAGAAGGGCTCACACAGGTTACTGTCCTCAGAGCTATGCGGATGCTTGCTCAGCAACGGGTTAAAGTCTACCAAAAGTGAAGTCTCCAGAAAGCTGACAGCAGCATTAACAGGCACTATTTAGAGCAACACGGAAGTGTGGCGCACTCTAATTTTGGAGAAGAGCCATTTTCGCACGTTCTGAGCAACAGTGCCTGTCCTGGAAGCTGATGGCCCCCTCTTCCTGTTGCTTGCCAGCCTCGGCACACAGGCGAGGTTCTTTTCTTGCCCCTCATCTTTGTTCCCATGGTGCCAAGCAGCAGAACACCAAACTTAAATCCTGCTAAGGAATGAACTGCGTTAACCCCAAATTCCTGTTCAAACCCTGGCCACCAAGTCCAACTGCCTATGACTGTGCATGGCGGTCAGGGCTTACACTGAGACTGATAGGGTGAGCTCTAATCCAGTATGACTAGGGACTTCAGAAGAGAAGATCAGAACACATAGAGACATTGGTGACATGTGAATCCAGAGGAGAGGACAGCTGCCTTAGGAGAGATCCTGAACATCGGGTTTCTGGTCAGGCAGGGTTGCAGCTCAGTTGGTCAAGTGCTAACATGGTATGCTCCAAGCCCTTGCTTTGATCTCCAGCACTCCATAACAGCAGGTGTGGGATGCACACCAGTAATCCCTGCAATTGGAAGATGGAGGCAGAAGGATCAGGGGTCCAAGGTCATCCCTAGGCTATATAGCAAGTTTGAGGCCAGCATCATGAATGCTATCTAGGTTTTTCTTTTTTAAGTTAGCTTGTCATAAACCACAAACATTTATTTCTCAAGCTTTCATAGGCTGCAAAATCCAAGATCAAGGTGCTGGCTGATTGGGTGATCAGTGAAATGTGCTTTCTAGTTCATAGATGGCATCTTCACGCTGTGTCCCCAGATGGCAGAAGGGCCAAGGGTGCTCTTTGGGGATTCTTTTATCGAGGACACTAATCCAATCCATGATGGCTCTACCATCATGACTTTGTCACCTCCCAAGGGCCCCACATTCAAATTAATACCACCACGATGCACGTTTGACTAGAAGAGTGAGTAAATGAATTTTCCATCCTTCCTTCCTCCTCTCCCTCCTCTTTGTCCCCTTCTTTTGGGATATGGTCTTAAGTCTGGGCTGGCCTTTAACTTGCTACATACTCTAGGCCCTTGAATTCCTGATCCTTCTTCCTCCAGCTCCCACTGTTGAGATTACAGGCATGTGCTACCATACCAATCCTTAGAACTTCAACATAGAAGTTTGGGCAGAGGCTCAAACATTTAGTCTATGACAAAGGATAATGAAGAGAGTGGTCTCAGCAGAAAGCAACTCTGCTGACCCCTTATCTTAGGCTTCCAGCCTCCATTCTGCTATATCTGTCCAAAGGAATCAATACAGCCTTCCCAGGAGTCACAGTCTCCATTTTTCATACTAGCATGTGGGACCATGTCTATGGTCATTCTACTTTTGAGTCTCTCTGAGGAATGGACAGTCTTCCCCAGACACTGGGAAAACCCATGGCCTTTGCCTTCAGATGTGTGATGTTTTGTGGCTTAATGTACCCAAAGACCTTGTCAAGTGAGATGCTCACATAATATTCCATGAAGCCACTTGTAGTCACTCAGCCAGCTGCTGCTGATTATAACTTCATGATGCCTCTTAGTGATATGGGACCACGTGCTTGAGCACCTTCCCCCCACTTACCTCTACCATATTGTTAATGTTAGCTATCCCATGGTGGGGCCCCCTGAGGCTGGGAGCTACCTTGGTTTTCTTTGTATCTCAACCACTGGCCTGATGCTGAATTCTGAATAAATCACCATATTTCAACTAAGGGACATTTCGATCTAAAGCTTAAAAAGAAGAGACAAAGACTTATTGAGCCTGGGTGAATTTGCCCAGCTAGATGGTCATATACCATGAACACTTGGGACATATCATTTTGTGGTCAAAAGCCAAAGATGAACTCATCATATATGTTCCAGAAGCCATCACGTGACACAGCTTGTTTGCAAGTATTTATCTCTTTCGTCCCTTCATTCTCTTGACTAGAAATCCCTGCAGGTCCCACTGTCTGCAGATTTGAGCCCAGAGTCTACATATCATCAGCATTCAGCACATTTTTAGAAATGAATTAATGAATAAATGAAAGCACAAACCATTCTTAATTCCTACTGCTGGCACTCAAAGCCTTCCACAATCTGGTCTCTTCATCTCCAGCACTCTGAGACGTAACCCTTTATGGCTCATCTCTAATGCACTTGCACAGACGTGTGTAGCTTGGAGCTCAGCTCAGGCCCAGGCTGTGCTGCCCCACCCCCACTGTTTTATGTGCTGAGGGTGAGCCCAAGCCTCAAGCTTACTGAGTGCATACTCTGCCCCAGCTCCACTCCAGCCCGTTCTCTCCCATGTATTCCATCATCTTTGAGCCTAACCAAGCCCTCCCTCTTTTGAGGTTGGAAGGAGTAGGCAACAGAAGAGGCTGGAAAGAGCCTTCACGTTAGGAAGGAAACCTGGAGAATCATGAACAGAGGTTTGTCCTTTGCCAACCACTGTGGCCATGACTTAAGACAAATCCCACAGCTGAGCTCTCTTCAGTTTTGTGCTTGGGGCTTAGAGTAGATGGTAAGTTGCTGCAGGCCGGCCAGTCTGGGCCTCCCTCAACCCGAGGAGAAACAGGGTCCTAGTCAGGTCGACAAGGCGTAGGCGAAGAAATGATGGCAGAGACAACACATGGAAGTGCATGATCTGAATGTATTTCTTAAAAATGGCATCAGACTTTTACAGTCATTACAAAAGAGAAATGAAAAATGTGGCAGCTTAGCAGTTGAGGTACATCTGAGGCCACCTGAAACACACTGGGTCTAAAGCAGCCACCTCTTCTGGATAGGCGCTGCACCTCCCCCCCCCCCCTCTGGGCCCGAGTGCTCTGGGCTCTGGGGGCTGCAGACTGCATGAGGCTGGAAGCTCAAATGCTCTGTCTTGAATCTGAATGTATGAGTCAGTCTGTGCACAAAGTGAAAACCAGGCTTATATAGTATACAGAAAACAGGGCAAATGACAAAAGTCACATAGACAGGTGAGGGCCACATCAAGGTCAGTAAGATCAGACAGCAAGACAGAAGTCAAGTAGACAAGTGATAGTTATATCAAGATCGGTAAGATCAGGCATCCAGGTGTGAAGCAGAAGAGCAGTGGTGCCCTTCCCACTGGGGCTATCTTGACAGTTCCAAGCTAATTCTCTGGGTCTGTTGGAGACAAGCACCAGGAAGTCCCAACCTAGCAGCTCCTGAGAATGCTCTTAAGTGAGGAAAGCCCTTTAATTACTCTCTGGTATGTAAAGCAATTCTGTCTTCTGTGGGACTGCCCTGAGAATTCTAACTATGTTTACAGTAGCAATAGTGCTTGACCTCTGTTCCTAGCTCTGAGGACACCCTGTCTGATAAGGCAGCTTCCTTGTGAGAAATTCCAAGCTAATGACAGCTAGGTAATAAATTAGGATATATTGGAATGCTGTGCTGGCCAGGGAACAATGTTTAATCTTAAGTTTTAGCCATTTATGAATCATTTCTTGGGGTACCTTTATGCCTGAATAAGAAGGTGTGTTGACGATTGGAAAGACTAATCTGGAACACGTCTGAGTTAGGAGATGCCAACGACTGACTGAATACCCAGGAGGCACAAACTCCCTTTGAAGTCATAACACCTCTGGTCCATGATCAGGTTTTCAATCCTGATACCGCAGACTTTACTGGAGTAGACGAATGGGTGTGGCAGTAAGTTGCTTCCCTAACCCGAACACTGAACATACATCAGCCCATGGTCTGCTGTCAACCTGCGTAGAGCACCTCTCCAGCACTCTTACCTGTCAGCTTTTAATATGCTATGTATTTAATGAGAGACAGGGTCACGTGTATCCCAGGCGTGGGAATTCACTGTATAGGAGAGGCTGACCTAGAACTTCTGACCTTCCTGCTTCTGTCTTCAGAGTGTTGGGATCACAGGCTGTGCCACTCTGATAGGTTTCTGTGCTGCTGGTAACCAAGCCCAGGGCTCCAGCATGCTGGGCAAGCACTCTACCAACTGAGTGGTGTTGACAAACCAGTACTATTTTTATACTTTCAAACCAGAAAGATAGACTTCCACTTGGCTTATCACAGATTTAGACCCAGAAGTGTCTTACTTCTGTAAACATGAACAGACTGGACAAAAGACAGGGGAAGGCGTTTTCTGGCCCAAGACAGCAAGTAGTGTTGGGTTGTGACTCCTGATAGGAAGGGACACAAACCTCATCTGTGGCCTGAAGACCCCCATCTTGACCATGGCAAAGGCTGGAGGTATCCAGTACAGACAGTGGCATCTCTTGCTGAGTTAAGGGAGCACCCGGGGCACTGGATTTCCCAGGAAAGAGTATAGGAGCAGGAAGCTATCTAGGAAATGAAGTGTCTACTCAGGAGCTGTGCACCTTCTGAGAGAAGGATCAATCTCTGCAAATGGTCATTCATGCATAGGATGAAACTCTCTTCACCAGGCAAACCAGGGAAGCTGAGGAGGGTTTCCCACCAAAAGCTGAGTGTGGGACTGGGGCTCACGTAGGCTGATGATATTTGAAGTATGACTGGACAAAGAGGGAAACCTCTTCGAATATCTTCATTGCTTAGTTGAGACCATACAAGTATATAGTGGGGAATATTTAAAAAGAACAGCAAGTTCCTACACTACACCTAGCTACTCTCTGCCCCGGTGGGCTGGCCAACCATGAACTGGCAGGCAAAGACCGGCCTGTTCTTATCTTGTGGAGACTCTCTGACTCAGAGTTCCAAAATCTCTCCACCCAGCTAGCTAAGTTCCCACTGGCTGGTGGTTACTGCCCTAGCCCCATGCTTCAAAATTCCCACGGCCTTTTATGGTGCACATCAGGCCAACCCACGCTTTGATGCTGTACCTTTCTCTCTGGAACCCGGTCGAACCACTGCATGAAGGAAAACACCATACAAACTTGGTTCAGAATCAATGGTAACTCAATCACTGGGCGCAACAACTAGGATCCTAATCTTGTAAACCATATTAAATCTAAATCCTCCAGTGGCAAATTCTGGCAGATCCACCACTGAAACCGGGAGACACTAGTAGCTACATCTTGTTCTCTCATTGTCCCTGTCTAAAAGCTTCTATCTCTCTCCTGCCCACTCTCTTCCCCTCTCAATCCGGAAGTCCCGCCTACTCGCTCAGTGATTGGCTCCTTTATTCATTAGGGAATGGTTCACAAGAAGTCACCTGAGTACGTGACTCATTCCCTGTTCCAGACGACCCCTACTGGCAAAGCAGAATTAACATCAAAATACAAATAACACTAGGGCTGACACAACACCAGGATCGCGTATAAATAGTAACACTACTACTATATTAGCAGTAAGACTATTACTATTACTATCAGTAGTAAGACTACTACTACTATTACTGTTAGGACTATTACTATAATTAGTAGTAATTAATCCCATTTATCTCATTCTAATTCACCTTAAAAACAAACCACAATAGGCGGAAGCTGTTTCACAAATAATTTAACCATAAGCTAGAATTAACGTCCACCTTCTTTAACGGAAGAAAGCAATCCAGGCACTCAGTAACCTAACATTTACAGCAACCAGTGTCCCTCCCAGGCTGGCCAGGGTTCAAAAACGGAAGAACATATAAGATGAGAATTGGCTTATGTAAATGAGAGGCTCATTAAGCAAACTTGAAGGATACAGGGTGAACAGTCATAGATCAGCATGAGTGTGGTGCAAAGACAAGGGAGAGAAGAGATTCAGAGGTGCCTGCTCTTTGGAGTCTGAGCTAGCAATGGTCTGAATTATTTTCTTTTTGTTCCCGTCCTTTTCTTTTCTCCTTCCTTCCTTCTGTCCTTCCTTCCTTCCTTCCTTCCTTCCTTCCTTCCTTCCTTCCTTCCTTTGTTTCTTTGTTTCTTCCTTTCTTCCTGTCTTTCTTTCTTTCCTTCTTTCTTTCTTCCTCCCTCTCTTTCTTTCTTGAAACAGGCCCTCACTATGTATCCCTGGCTGGCTTTGAACTCACAGACATCCACCTGTCTCTGCCTTCCAAGTGCCCAGACCCTCTTTTAAAGACTTTCAGCTGTGGCGGGACAGTAAGCTAAATTGTTAAGGCTGTATACTGCTCTTCTAAAGGACCCCAGTTCAGTTCTCAGCACCCATATTGGGCACGTCACAACAGCTTGTCACTCCCACTCTGGGGGTGGAGGCCCTCCTCTGGGGTCACACACAGACAGGCATATATGCATAATTGAAAATAAGAAATTAATATCATTGGAAAGACTGCCGGCTGATTAAGTCAGGCAGACACACTTTAAATAAACCTGGAAACTGACATGTGTGAGGTTCTGGATTTGATCCCAGCACTACAGAAACAATCAAACTGAAACGAACTAACAGAACAATGAATTATGGACTTCATGATACATAAACAGTCTCCGGATCTGCACGTCATCTTATATTTGTTCAATACTAGGAAGGGCCCTGGGCTGCAGAATGGCTTCTACCTCCCTCCTATGTCTAACTCAGAGAGAGAATATCTTTTGTACCTCACCCAAACCAGAACATACTAGAAAGGGGATCCCGGGCTGTGGTGGGGCTCACTGGTACAGTAATCACCCAAGCACGCTCAAGGTCCTGGTACAGCAACAAAATAGGAAAGGAGTCTGGGACCACAGGTAGTACAAGTGACACATCCCCGAGTTGGTACATCCCATATCTCATAGAAGAATATAGTTAGATATACAAGAGAGCTGAGAAATGGAACCAGGGTCAGGAGTGCAAGATGAATAGACCCATCCATGATAGAGAGACAATTGTATTAACAGGGAAGGATGTTAGAGGGACATCAGAGCATGTTCTAGAACTCAGAGGAAACTTTGAGGATAATAAGTGGATAAAGGGGAGCATGACAAGGAACGGAGAGGGGTGTTGGACTGGGAAGAGAATATGTGGACCAAAAAGTTCTCTAGGCTTCACAGCAGATTCTGTTCCTCAGCCCAGCAACAGCAGCAGCCGAGTCGGGGAGGGTGAAGACCCAGCAATGGCAACTGCCCAAGGCGACCCATAGAGAAAAGGAGAGGAGGAAAAGAGCATCGCCTCCAGGGAGTATTAGAACAGCCAGCGTCAAGCTGCAGGAAATGAGCATGGCTGGATTCTCCCAATAAGGGCGACATCAGACAGTAATTAAAGAGGAAGATGTTTTTCAAATTTGATGAAAACTATAATCTTGATGTTCAAGAAGCCAGTGAAAACTAAGCAGGATTTTAAAAATCACACCAAAGTGTTGAAAACAAGTTAGAAAAAGAAATTCTAGAAAAATTTCAACTAAAGACATGAGGTGTACAAAAGGATAAAAACTAGAGCCACAAATATTTTTCAGAAATAGTACAAGAAAGAGGATAAAGCAAACTTTGATATTTCAAATTTTTAAAACTTTGATTTTTGCTGGATGTGGTGGCATATGCCTTTAAGTCCAGCAATTGGGATGCAAAGGCAGGCAGATTGCTTGAGTTTGAGGACAGCCTGGTCTACAGAGCAAATTTCAGGACACCCAGGGCTACACAGAGAAACCATGTATCCAAAAATTTTAAAAAAGAAACTTTTAATTAAGCCAATCAATCAATCAATTAATCAATTAATTTTGTTGGACGAGGTATGTATTTGCCTTAGCATACATGTAGAAGTCAGAAAACTACTTGCAGTAATCCATTCTGTCCTTTTATCATATGCAACTTGGGGATCGAACTCTCATCATCAGGCTTGGCAGCAAGACCTGCTGAGGTTTGGTCTGTTGCTAGGTATTATAATGCCAAGTGTGGCCCCTGAGACCTGGTTACCCCAGAGATAAGAATGTCTGCACATAGACCCGAGTGACCGTTTATAAGCTTGTCCCCAAGTTATTTCTGACTGGTGAATAAAGATGCCTACATCCTATAGCTGGGCATAATTGAGATAGGTGGGGCTTGGTGTTCCAGGCCTTGGGGTTAAAGGAGACCATGAGGGGAGAGAGAAGAAGGTGGAAAGAGGAGAGAAACACCATAGATTACGAGTCAAGGAAGCATAGTCAAGAGGGCTTGGAGTTAAGAGCAGCCCAGATAAAACATAATAAGTGAGAACTTGGGGGAGGGCAGATATCCGCCCAGCTCTAGTGCTGATTAAGGCTTATTATAAATAAAAAAAGGTGTGTGTCTTTTATCCAGGAACTGAATGATCTAAGGCAGAGTAAAAGCCCCGATTGAGATGAAATATTTTCTACAAAAAGTACCCTGACTTGCTGAGTCATGCTACCAGCCCACATACAGAATTTTCAAAAAGCCAACCTAGAAGTCTATATCCAAGGAAGATATCCTTAAACAATGGGGAGAAAAAGCAAAGCCTGTTCTGCACAAACAGGCTGTGCTAATTCCTTGCCACAGTCTGTGAGAAGTTATCCGGAGAGTTTCTTGGCAGAGAGCGCTAGAAATCATAAAGTAAGAATAAATATGAAACACATTTGCTCTCATTTTCTAAGTCTCTTTAGAAAAAATAAAAGTTGGTGCCAGAAGACTTCCATTTCCAGCTAAGATGGGAGATGATAAATTTACAGACACACACATATGAGTGAGTGTAGGGAAAGTGTATTAAGCAACAGTTTGAAGATATTGGATAATAGGCAAAAGAGCCTGTAATCTCCAAGACTGGACAACTGAGAGAAGCTCCCTCCACAGTTACTCCAGGTTAGCAACTGGAAGGAACTTCAGCCAGAGGTACCGGCACATGCTAGTAATCCTGGCACTTGGGAGGCTGAGGCGGGATAAACAGAAAGTGCATGGAGGATCGACATGATTTTTCAAAGCACATAAAATACTTATAAAAATGAAGCAATGAAATAGTAAAAAAAAAAAAAATTATGTTTACCAAATGTGTCAGTGCACAAGGATTTCTGTGAGTTTGAGGCCATCCAGGACTATATAGTGGGATCCTGTCTCAAATAAATAGATGCATCCATTAATTACATTGCAATTACTTAGAAATATCTTAAAATGAAAAGATGTCGATACTATCCTATCTTCCCTCTAAACAAATTCTTTAATAAAAAAAATACTACAAAATATTTAAGAGGCTAGAGAGATGGCTCAGCAGTCAAGAGGGTTTGCAGTTCTTGCAAAAGATGCAAGTTCAGTTCCCAGCACCCACTTTGACCAGATGTAGCTCCAGTTCCGGGGTATTTGATATCCTCTTCTGCAGGCACTGCACTCATGTGCATATGACTGTTCACATAGACAAACACAAACAGATACAAACAAGAATTTTAAAACACTAACAAAAAATATATATATAATGTACACATATTATTTGATTACATATGCACATGTATACACATAATAGAGAAATGGGAGAGTGTTGCTCAGTAATAGAGGGCTTGCTTAGCATGTGTGATATCTTGGGTTCTATCTTTAGTATTGACAAAAAATTAAAAACGAGATATAAAAAAACTGATGCCTTGACATATGTTTCTAAGCTTCAATATGTTCTTGAAGGACAGATAATAAAGACCAGGGCTGTGATGTAGCTCAGTGTTGTAAAGCCCTGGGCCTTTGTGATGGTTTGTATATGCTTGGTCCAGGGAGTGGCATTATTTGGAGTGTGGTCTTGTTGAGGGAAGAGTGTCACTGTGGCGTGGGCTATAAGACCGTCATCTTACCTGCCGGGAAGCCAGTCTGCTCCTGCTTGCCTTTGGAATAAGATGCTGAACTCTCAGCTCCCCCTGTACCATGCCTGCCTGGACGATACCATGTTCCTGCTTTGATGATAATGGACCGAACCTCTGAACCTGTAAGTCAGCTCCAATTACATGTTGTCCTTATAAGAGTTGCCTTGGTCATGGTGTCTGTTCACAGCAGTAAAATCCTAACTAAAACAGTCTTATACCCAGCATTAAAAAAATAAAAAGACAAGGAACAGTCTTGAAAAACTAGAAATAAGGTAGTGTGTTAATTATAAGCCAGATAAAAGGAAAGATGGAATAAAACTCAGAGTGTAAGTTGGTGCAGGGGAGGTGAAGATGATGAAGCAGAAAGAGCTGATTCTCCACAAAACATCAACAAAAGTAGCTAAACTTATGGAAAATGGGGAGGGGGTAGGGAAGGGGTGGAGAAGAGAGATTCCGAATGGCAATGAAACCATAACCATAAAGTATTAATATTTTAAAACAAGAAAAGGAGACTGACAAATGTATACCTTTTCATTTTAAAGCCTGTGTAAATGGTAAAACAAGAATCTGAATGATCAAAATTGGTCCCAGAGGAAATACAAAATCCTGAGTGGTCCAGAAGCCATTAAAGAAATCCATTCTGTAGGTCTCCTGTGCCAAGATTGCTCCCCTGGCAAGCACCTCCATATCTCTCCCAGCTTCAGATGACAAGAACATTTGTACTGAATCCTCACTGAGCTAGTAGTCTTCCTTATTCAATGGCTTAATAGCATTATTGCACACCGTTTGACTGCATTTGCTATTATGTGACATTAGCAGTTATTTCTAATACTGTTCTTCTATGTAAGCATCATTTCCTTATAGCTACTTGCAGCGTTCTTTATTTGTATTTGTGGATGGATGGGTGAGTGCCATAGCATGCAGGTGGACATTGGAGGACAGCTGGAGAAGTAGACTCTCTCTTTCTAGCACATGGGTTCTCAAGTCTTCTGGCTTGTTGGCAAGCACCCATCCCTGCTGAACAATCTCACTGACCCTATCCTTACGTTTTCTTCTCTTCTATTTCTACATCTATCTTTTGTTTCTGATCAATAGCAAATGCCAGTGGTATTCCATATACTGGGGCAGGTAGTAGATGTGGTCTCTGGCTGGGCGTGGGTGCTTTTTCTACCTCAAGATGCTCAGCTTAGGTCTGTATAACCTACCCACTCCAGAAAAACAGTCCAAACCCCTCCTGGTGAAGAGAAAGCAGTTGTGCCAACTTTCCTCCTTAAACACAAATTTCTAGATTGACCCAACATATGAGCCATTGGAATATATTTTATTTTAAAAGATTTGTTTGTTTTTATTTTACGTGCAGGGGTATTTTGCCTGCATGTTTGTGTACATGCCATGTATGTGCAATGATCTTCAAGGCCAGAAGAGGGGCGTCAGATCCGCTGGAACTGGAGTTAAGAGATGGCTGTGAGCCACCATGTGAGTGCTGGAAACCGAGCCTGAGTCCTCTAACACTAGTTGGTCCTCTTAACTGTTGAGCCATCTCTCCAGTCCCTGGAATGCATTTTAAATGATTTCATCTATAACTCTGAAGCATGAAAGAACTTGTGGACCGGCTCAGAGTCCATGACTCACTAGCCTGATTCTGTTGTCTTTCTTTTGTTTAATAACAATGAAAAATGGACTTTTGTGACAACTATTTGTTCAAGAAAGCTTTCATTTTGGTAACAAAGTTTGTTTGGAAAGACCTATGGAGACTAGGAGAGACTTGCACTGGGCAGACTGTATGGAGGAAGAACAGGTCTGGGCAGGATAGGGTAGGTGGACATCTTCCCTTCCCCTCCTGTGGTGCCTCTCACAGTGGCTTCCAGCCCAGCCCAGCACATCCCACTGTACAGGTCTTAGCCTTTTCCACCCCTCCCCCTTAGTAAGTATGACCTTTCAGGGGAGGTGGGGTGGCTGGGGAAAGCCTCAGCTGCTGTTGAAAAAAGCCCAGACAACTAATAGGCACTCCCAGCTGGTGCATTGAAAGCAAGATGGAAACCCTACCCCTTTTCTTACAGGGACATTGATTTGGGTTTGTGCTCTTGGAATTTCACTAATCTTTATGAAGATGTCCACCTGGGATGCCAAGGAGCACTTGGACACAGAGAGGAACAATGTCATAGAGGTCTGGAGCAGGACAAATTCCTACCTTGGTTCTCTCTGTCTCTGTGTGTGTGCACGCACTCGTGAGGACATGTGTGTGCGTGTGTGGATGTGCACATTTGCACATTCGCACACAAGATAGGTATTAGACTATCCAACAGCTCTGCTGGTGAGGCCCATTTAATAATACTCATCTGTGTTGGATCCTCTCTCTTCATTCCTGTTTCAAGCCCTACTCCCTTCCCAGCAGCAGCTTCTGACCCTCCTGCTATTGCCTAGGCTTACAGAACTGTTTTGGGCACAGCTTAAAGTCATTTATCTTTTCTTTTTGCTTTGGATAACACCCATCCAGATAATTAGGTCTGAATGGCTAGTGGATGGTGGGTAGAGGGATGAACACATACCAGAAAGGAATGAGTGTCCTTTTGAGTAGAGCCTAGATGAGACAGAGCCACAGAACTCCTAACACCTTCCAGTCTTTCTTAGGGTAGAGGGGGCAGAGCAGATTTTTACTGGGGTTACAAGGTCTGTAGGACCCTGGGAGCAAAACAAGGGTTCAGTTGAGGATATGGGTGGCAGGTGTTCAAGCAAGACTCTGTTGATCTTGGCCACTTGTCTAGCAAGCCATGGGATGTCCAGAAGATCTGCTGAACATACTAGACACTTGATAAAATTGGTGACAGCCTTGTGTGAAGTCTGGGAAGCAGAAGCCTGCAGGATTCGTAAGCCTGATGTAGTTGTGGACAGCAGATGACATCAGTGTTCTGAAACATGCAGGAAGCTGATGGGCTGGCCTGCAGTTTGCGCCAGGAACATCTACTAAAAAGGAAAGTGATCTTCAAAATCAATGGTTCTGGACTCTTGGACTATTCTATCCTTAAGAGTTTGGAGTGGAGATAAGATTTGAGGTGAGAGCCCTTCCTCAGAGGAATTTGCTCAAATGATGGGAGCAGAGAACCCCTTGGGGGCATTCTCCCCTTATGGACTTCTCACAGTGTGTCTAGCACAATATGAGATGCTCCCCTAATGCACGTCAGAGAGGTGAAGCAGCTTTAAGACCTCCAAAGGCGAGAGCCCATTTCTCTGTATAGATGCACACGGAAAAGCTGACTCCAGCCCTAAATGAGAGAGTCCACCTTTCATTATTTTACGTATGGCAGAGCTCAGGCTGGAGAGCCAGTCTGGGATTTTACTTTCCTGAGCAAGTGAGTTGGTGGTCTGCATCTGGTCCTGTACATTTGATAAGGAAGTCAATGGTGGGTGGGCAGAGCTCTCTTTTGTCTCTGGAGTCAAGACCCGAGTACGTACTCCAGTCCCGTGTGCGTAGGTTTTCTTGCTTAGGAGAATTCAAGGCCTTTGCCTTTAGTTTGATTTCTTTTTCTTAACAATTTATTGGTTTATTTAAAAGTTATTATTTATTTATTTGGTTTTTCAAGACAAGTTTCTCTATGTAGCCTTGGTTGTCCTGGAACTCAACCTGTAAACCAGAATGGCCTCAAATTCAGAGATCAGCCTGCCTCTGCCTGCCAAATGCTGGGATCAAAGGCGTTTACCACCACCGCCCGGCTTAAAGATTTATTTTTAAGTGTGTGAATACCATGTGTGTGCTGGTACCCTGAGAGGCCAGAAGATGGTGTTAGATTCATTGGAATTGGAGTTATAGGTACTTACGAGCCACCAGATGTAGGTGCTAGAAACGGCTCGGGTCCTCTAGAAGATCAGCACATGCTCTTAACCACGGAGTCATCTCTCCAGCCCCTTTAGCTTGATTTTGTTTTGCTTTTGGTAATGAAACTCCTTCAAACAATCACTCAGACATACAGGAAGCAGAAAATAACTCAGGATTTCACTAACTCGGATTTATTTGGTAACTTCACAGTGGTAACATTTAACTCTGTACTCTGTTGGTAAGTACAACGGGTGAAGTTATGCCACGGAACACAAAGCCACATGGAGTCAGGAGAGAATGGTCAAGGACAATCACGTCACTGTGGCTGAACAGTGTTGAGAAACATATTTCAGAAAGGTAAACCATCACAGATGATGACTTTAAAAAAATACCTTTTTTTTTTACAACTCCTTATTCTTCAATTAAACTAACCCACAACCCAGAAGAACAGGTCATCATTTCAAAGTCAAGTCGATTAATAGTCACCAACTACTTCTGGAATACTTACCACAGATGTGGACGACCAGCTAGCCCACACTTATTTCCCAAAAGAGCCAAAATGCTTCCTGACTTCAGGAGCATCCTGCCTGGGACAGAAGGCTGTTAACATCCTGACTTGTTTCCACACAGCAAGAACGGCCAGGAGAAAATGCATTGAGCTGACAGCTATCCCAAAAATACCAAGATCCTCAGTATCTTGAGGGGTTTCTAAGTTCCAAATGTCACTCAAAGCACTTAAAAAGCATTATGCCATTTGATCCTAATGGCAGCCCATTTTTAGATAAGGAAACTGATGTTCAGAAAGCAATAACTGTGCCTGAACTCTGCCTGGCACGTAACTAAGCAGCGTTTGCTTATGGTGCCCTAGTGCACTTGACCTGGCACACGTACTCACAAGGTGTTACAGCTTTTCAAGTCTATGCACGGTTACAAGACAATAGGAATAGGCTTACCATTGCCAGCAGGGAGCTTTGTTCCGAAGCCCTGGGTCAGTCTGAAAACAAAAGCAAGCTTGGCAAAAGCTGATGGGCTGAGACTTGGTCATTAGCACACTTGATCCTACCTGCTGGGTGTTTGAGATTTCAAATCAATCCTCTACAGAACTAAGAAAACACATTTGAGTGACACACAGCGGAGGATGGACTCCTAAAGTCTTGTTCTGGGCTTCTGTTCAGGTATCACTTCTGAGCATTTTGGTGCTGAGGCCATTTAACTCAGTTGACCTTTGCTTCTTTCCCTTCATGAAGTGTGCTGCAAACCCCACCCCTCCTCCACACACACATACATGCATGCAAGCACACACACACCCTGTAAAGAGTAGGTTGCTGCACAGATTAAGTAGGATATATGTGTTTCACTTAAGTTGTTGTTGTTTTTAATAAGGTCAGTTTATCTTTCTATGGTATGAGTAGACATTGGTCTACTTGGGGTGGTTTAAAAAATTACATTATTTGTGTGTGTGTGTGTGTGTGTGTGTGTGTGTGTGTGTAAAATGACAGCTTGCAGGAATTGGTTCTCTCCTTCTACCCTTTGGTTATGGGGATCAAAACTGCCTGGAAGAGGGATATAGAGAAAAAGAAGAGAGAAAGCCATGCTTTCTTTGAGTAGGTAGGGGGTTAGCACGCAGTCACATGGAGAGAGTGAAACGGCTCAAAGTACTAGAGAGTATGTACTTAGGCCTGGGGCAAAAAAAAAAAAAAAATTACAGAGAGCAGGGATTCTGGGAAGGAGAAGTACATGACCTCATTAAAGAGATAGTTATTCATCCCATCTCATTAGCATAGAGTTAGGTGAGTCTGCCTTCTTGATGGGCATCCATTAGCCATGTGATAGACCTGCTGGACTTGATTAACTCTTATGTTTTGGTCGGCTTGCAATGGTGGAGCTCTGCCTAGGCAAGAGGTAGATTCCATTCTTCCAACCAGAAGGCAATAGTTTTCTTTTAATGAGACTCAGAAAAACTCTGATCAAGGCTGCTGTAAATTCCCCACTCTGATGAGGTAACCCTAAAATCATTTAGGAGGTGGACTAAAATTGGGGGATAGGTATAAGCCATTTTCTCATGAAAAATCTATGGACCTAATTCTAAAGCTATCCACAAATGGATTAGTGTCTGGCTGAAGGTCCCACCCTCAAGTGTAACCTCCAGGTAGGGGATAATGGGAAGTCAGAGCTCCTTGTGACATTCACAGACCAGAGAACCAGGGACACTTTTGGAATGCCTGGAAACAGCCTAGCCAGGTTCTTTTCTTCCTAAAGATTTATTTGTTTTTGTTTTACATGTATGACCTGCATGTATGTGTGTGTGCCACATGTGCACAGTGCCCAAAGAGACCAGAAGGTGGTGTTGGACCTCCTGAAACAAGAGTTATAGATAGTTGTGAACCCCCACATGGGTTCTGTGATCTGAAGTTCTCCAAAAGAATAGCAAGTATGTTTAATGGCCGAGCATCTCTCCAGCCCCTGCCTGGCCAATTTCTGTCTCCTGTTCTCATTATTACTCCCTCTGAAGAGATTGGCAAGCAACTTGACAAACTGAGCTGTCTGGCCAACCCTCATGTACTTAAAGGAAACTAAAGTTCAGGAGTTCTAGGTATTGAAACTTAGTCTTGATTTTTTTTTTTAAACAATCTACGTAGAGTCCATCAAACTCCAGGCTTTTTTTTTTTTTTTTCTCAGAAAGAAAAACCAAGATGGGGATCTAGTGGTGGTATATTCCTCTAATGCCAGAACTCTGAACTTGGAAGGCTGAGGCAGGAGGAATGTCAGCTCAAGGCCAACCTGGGCTATAAGGTGAGACCCTATCAAAACAAAAGAAAAGAAAAAAGACAAAAACCTTCAGTCCTAATGTTTGACTTCCCTGCACTTTAAAAAAGAGTCCACTCTAATGGGATTAGCCTTGTCAAGCATTATCCCTATGCCCCCCAGATCAGGAGCAGAATGGGGATGTCTCTCAGTTGTTCCTCGAATTGTCCCAGCGGCCAGAGCCCTCCCTTTCCCTCTGCTCCTCTCTGCTCTCATGTTCAAAGTAGGCCTCTTCTTCTTCTTCCTCACGTATCACCTTCATCAGTTGCAAAAAGGTGGGTAGTGGGCCCTGATCCTTCAGCTCCCGTAGCCTGCACCACAGAACATTGCTAAGGTTGGCTCCAGCCATGACCTGCTCCAGGCGTACCTGGTCAGCAATGTTCCTTGGGATAGCCCTTTTTTCCACAGCTCTCCGGAGCAGAGTTTCCAGTCGGAGCACATAGGCTGAGATTTTCTCCCCTTCTTGCTGATAGGTTTTTAGGTATTTTACCTGTGAGGTTCTACGGCTCTCCAGGCTCCCAAACACCTGCTTGAAGGCCTCCAGACATTCTTCTGCACTGATGGAAGGGTTGTCTGCCTGTACTATGTGCATGAGGTCCAGGGCAGGGCCACGGAGGCTCTCTGCCACCCACCGTTTCTTTTCTGCCTCAGGAATGGGCCATTCTTTGGCTATCTCAGTGGCCTGTTCCAACCAGACCTCAAAGGGCTCCTCCTCTGGGGCAGCTACTGTGCTTCCAGAGAACACTCTCAGCTTACAGTACCTTACAGGCAACAAGGGTCTCTGGGCATGAACCATTGCCTGCCCCACCAAGTGAGTCAATAACTCAGGGGCTGTGCAGGGTGTGGTAGCTGGAGACACTCCCTCATGCTTAAGGGCTCGAAACATCCCTGCAACCGTCTGCCCTTCTTTCTCTAGAAACAGGTTCAGTCTTTGGAGGAACTCAGTGTCCTGATTAGGGGTCTTAAAGATTACTCTCCAGACACCTCCCTTCCCCTGCACCTCACTGGGGACCACAGACATATCTGTGTCCTCCATAAGTTCTAGGAAGACAGCACTGGTGTTGTCTTGTTTCTGGAATATCTTGCTTAGTAGCCGGTAGCTGCCGACACACTTTAGTGCCTCCTGGAGGACTGTCTGGATCTCAGGCTCACCACAATCCACTGGGATGCCAGTCACCAGCAGTGACTTCTGGACATCCACACCCATGATCTTACACCACTCCTCCAGCAGGGCCACTGCCATTGTCCCAGGTATGCGTCTGCACTTGGTCTCTAAGCAACTCAAAGCCTGTGGACCAAGTGCCTAGTCCCTTAACCCAGTAGCAAGAACCAGACACTCCCCGTCTGTCCTCAGACCCACAGCCAATCTGATGGGTCCTGCAACGTAGGTAGGGTGGGCTGTTGCTCTGCAGCGGGTTTGCTGCTGTCTCCAAGGGCTGGTCGAAGTTGCGTGGTGCTGACTCTTGTCACCAGGAGGCACCTGGAACAACTGCTTTGCCCACCATCTCCTGGTTTCTGTCACTTCACCTCTAGTCAGCGGGGAGGTGGCTTCCACTCTAGCAGCCAACTCTGGGAAGTCCCACAGCAAGGTGGCAAGGACTCCTAGAGAAACAGAGGCTCATTTTTACAACACAGCCTTCTACTTCCGACTCCCACTGTGCCTGTGTCAACCCCACTCCGGTGAATCACCTTCTTTGCCAACTGTACTTTTTCCCTGTGTGGACCAGCTAAAATCCAGTCTTTCCACCCTGAAAGCCCCACTTGTGAGCAGGATTCAAGACCTTCACCATTCAAAAGATGAAATTAGGAGATGTAGCTAAATACCTGTTCATGTATTCCAGAATGTTTTTCAAGAATCAAGGAGCCAAGTACTCAGCTTCCAGGTCAGGAAGATGTCACACACACCTCTATATAATAGGATATATGTGTCTTTAATTTCAGCCAAGTCAAGCTGTCCTGTTACACACAAACATGAATAACATGTTTTTAGGACTAAAATCTAGTAGCAAAGATTAATGCACTTATTAAAAATGTAACAGTTTAGTAAAGAATGAAAGAAATGACAGTCCTCAGAATTTAATGGAGCATTCTAAACAGGACAGAGTCACTATACTTCGTTGAAGAAAAAGCCCACATAGTTCAGGGGATGCTCCTTAGTTTGCAAAGTGCTTGCTTCGAAGAAGCCTTTAGAAAGCCTGGTATTTAGTTTTCAGCACCACATAAACTGGGCATGGTGGTACATCCCTGCAGTTCCAGCCCTTGAAAGCTGGAGACTGGAGGATCAGGAGTTTAAGATCATTGTTAGCCACATAGGGAGTTTGAGGCCAGCCTGGGCTACATGAGAACCCTCTTTAAAAACAAATCCAACTGAATTGTGTGTGGCGGCACTCCCAGCATTTGTGAAGTTGAGGCAGGAGGACTGCAAGTTTGAAGTCAGTCTGGGCTACATAGAGAAATCATACCTCAAAAGAAGACATAAACAAAACTAAATAGAATCATTCAAACACTTAAGAGTAATTAAAAATGGGTTATTACAGAGAAAATTCAAATCTCAGAAAAAGAAGTACACTTCGGAGTTAGGAGTCAGTCCTCTTTGGTTGTGTCTAGTCAGGCTTTTCAAGGCCCACACATGATAAGTTATCAACCCAACTCTTCTTGTGGTGCTTTGAATGAGAATGGGCCCCATAAGCTTGTGTATTCAAATGCTTAGGCCTTAGCTGGTGGAACTGTTTGAGAAGGATTTTGGAGGAGGTGTGCCACTGGGGGTGGGCTTTAAGATTTCAAAAGCCTGTACCATTCCCACTGTCAATCTCTGTCCCGTGCTTATGGGTAAGATATAAGCTCTCTGCTCCACCACCCTGCCTGCTGCCATATTCCCGGCCATGATGGTCATGAACTCATCGTCTGAGACCGTAAGCCCCCATTAAATGCTTTCTTCTATAAGTTGCCAGCACCTTCTCTAAGGTGCTTTGTCAAAGAAATAAAAAAGTAACTAAGACATTTAAACTTGATATTGTCATTTAAATTTGACTGGGCCATTGAGAAAAGGGCAAAAACAGAAAACATATTCACTGCAAAGTGATGTGTGCGCCAAGCAAGCTTCCTCTGCAGGGCTGGAGACCTGAGGATGTAAAAGGGAGTGCTTCCAGTGACAGTATGGTTACTTAGCCACGAGGATGCCTTCAGAGAAGCGGCTTCCTAATTGGCTGAACGTCACAGAGTGCCATCACTAGACCATGTGTTCTTATGGGGCCCATGTGGTCTGCCAACTGAAATGTTGTAATTTGGTGCTTGACTGTGCCTCTCAGACTTGTAGAAGGCATGTTAGGATGCTACAACCATTTCTTCCTTGGCCTGAACATTTTCCATCGCTCTGAAGGAGGCCATATGCCACAGATGCTGGCCTTAACTGTGGCAGCAGCAGGAGCAGATCCAGTCTTCCTGGAAGGTGCTGAAGCCTGTTCCACTGTGCCAGAACCAGGAAAGCAAGATGTTGCCTCACCCTGGGTCTGGCAGCATGGGGGCCCAGAATGTAAGACCAATCCAGGCCTGAGATTTCCTTGTAAAATATGGGAGTGAACTTCCTCTGGTTGGAGGAATAGAGATGTAAAGAGCTCTGGAGGAGTGAAGACTGGTGGGAGAGTGCTTGTCACTATGTACAAAGTCTTGAGTTAGATCCCCAGCACTGCATAAGCCAGGCATCGTGGCACGTGCCCATTACCCCAGCAGTTAAGTGGTGAAGGTAGGTGAATCAGAAGTTTAACTCCCTTGCTACATAGGGAGTTTGAGGTCAACCTGGGCTTCCATACAGGACCTTGCTCTCAAAAAGAGCAAAAACAAACAAAAGAGACATGCCAGGCAATGGTGGCACATGCCTTTAATCCCAGCACTTGGGAGGTAGAGGCAGGCAGAACTCTGTGAGTTCCAGGCCAGCCTGGTCTACAGAGTAAGTTCCAGAATAGACAGATTTGTTACAGAGAAACCCTGTCTTGAAAAACTGAAACAAACAGAAAACGAAGGAACAAACAAGAAAAATACAACCAATCAACCAAAAAGCACTGAATGCTCAGATCCACAAAAAAAAAAAATTGTCATGCTTAAATCTGCCAGCCTTTGAGTTCTTTAACCCAATGGTAATCATACCTACAAGGGATGCTCTTTAATAAAAAAAAAGGCCCCATGTGTCTGGAGAGATTGCTTAGTGGTTAAAAGCACAGGTTTGGTTCCTAGCACCCACATGTTGGCTTACTCTGTAACTTCAATTCCAGGGGCTCTGGCACTTTCATCTGACCTCCAATGGTCCCAGGCATGTACACGGTGCATGTACATACATTCAAATGAAACACCCATATACATAAAATGAAAGTTAGCCAAAAAAAGATTTTAAGATCATATAAGTGAAACACCTTTGATGTACAAAAGAGCCACCAGGGAAATGTTCAGGTATGGAAGAATGCAAGGATTTTGTATTTTTCTCACTAAAGGGGCCTACAGGATAACCTGTGGAAGGAACTAGGCTTTTGGGACAAAGGCCTGGGATTACTGCATGCTTCAATTAGACACATGACCTTAGGCATAATGCCTCCTAAATTGGTGTCCTAACTTGGAAAGCAGAGAGGATGAAAGACCCCACCTCAGGGCTTTAGTGCGGCATTGACAATTCCTGTGGAAGTTTTATATTAAAATGACAAGCACATCTGGTGCTAAAGTCCATAGGCCCTCCTCACATGGAGTCCTTTCAGCTCCTACAGGATGAGGTGTGTGTGTGTGTGTGTGTGTGTGCACAAACTATGACTCCATCCATCAACCTAGCTCCAGCAACTGGGGGCGTTGGTACCGGCAAGCAATCCTCCCTAAGCAAAGGCTGACAATGGGACTGATTTCTTGGTCACAACGCCCTGTGAGAACACGCTGCAGTAAACTGCCTCTCCTAAACCAAACCCATCCGTCTTAGTGAGCATGCTCAGATCTCCCTCCAGAACCCCTAAAGGATGGGCAACACTTCTGCAGGTTTCAGCCACTGGGGGGGGCGGAGGGGAGAGGGAACAAGAGGGGCTTACATGTACCAGAGCCAGGACCAGGACGTGGGACTAAGCAAGGAGAAGCCTCGAACCTGGCCGCTGTGGCTAAACCGTGTGCACGCTCACACACTCCAGATCCCCACACTTTGGCTGCCTACAATTCACAGCATGTAACCCTCCCCTGAAAATGTACCTCTACCCTCCGTGTAAACCGCTGCGACCCTAGAGAAGGAGCAACTGGCAAACTCTCCGGCCTCTGGCGCAGCGTGCAACAGGGGCGGGGCGACTTGAAAGCAAGACAGTCGAGTGTGCTTCAGTCTGCTTAGTCCCCAACCATTTTGGGTGAGAGTGAGGGTAACCAGGGTGTGTGTGTGTGTGTGTGTGTGTGTGTGTGTGTGTGTGTGTAGGAGTGGGAGATATCAAATCCAGGACTCTTCTGAGCCTTTCCTGGGGCAATGGCTTATCTGCAGGGCATGGCCCTTTCAGATAATATTGAAGGTCCCCAGTCTATGCTGAGGTGCAATCTATAGTCTGCATTCTTTACTATGTCCCCCCTGAACCATAGACTTGCTGCTTCCCCCCCCACCCCGGTCATCGCTTCCCTTTGCTACGCCCCTCTGCTTTTTCGCCCCCGCCATGTTGTGAGCCCCACCTCCCAACCACAGCGGCTGCCAGCCGGGAGAAAATTCTCCTTTCCTTCTGCTCTTTGCAGTGCGCGCCCCGGCCCCCAGGTCGTGGGTAAACTGAAGCATTGGTGCCAGATACTTGGATATCCTCGAGTAGACCTTGCTGTTTCCAGGGTCACCCCTCCCCAGTTTCCAAGAGCCTACAGGCTTGACTCTTGGCTTCCTTAACCCTCAGCCCTTACCCGAGGCCAGGGGAGCCCCAGGGCCACCTTAGCAATGCAGTGAGACAGGTCGGGGAGAGGGGCTCTGGGCCAGGGTCTGCTCCTTCGGGTTCTTGCCCAGCTGTAGCTATCCGACACTCACCCTGGCGCCGAGAGCAGTCTGTCGGGCGGCTGCCGCGCGTCCATTAGCGGGCGGAGTGGCCGCTTTACTTCCGGAGCGCGGGCTCCCGGAGCCCCCCACCCCCTCGTACCCTCCCTTCTCCATCTCCTCCTTCTGGGTCCCCTCCTTCCTTGTCCCCTCCCTCCTGATCCTGCGTTCCGCCTGCCCCGCCCCGCTCCGCCCCGCCCCGCGCTGCCGGGAACTGGCATCCCTCTGCCGCAGCGACCGCCCGCTCAGATCCAACTTTGCTCGAAGGTGGCGTGGCGGTGCCGGGGGGCGTGGGCAGGGAGGGAGAAAGCGGGGTCAGGAGGAGGGACCGCGAGGGGTGGGTCGCCGGTTCGCCAGCCCTCCATCCTTTCTGTGCACCTTGCGGTAGGCAGGGAGCGGCAGCCGCGGCAGCAGCAAGAGGCTAGTGCACACCCAGCCAGGGATACTTAGGGAACCACAGACGGACGGACGAGTAGACAGGACCTTCTCCAGCGCCCCCTGAGCCATGGCCGAGAGAAAGCAATCTGGGAAGGCGTCAGAGGACGAAGAGGTCCCTGCCTTTTTTAAAAACCTGGGCTCCGGCAGTCCTAAGCCGCGGCAGAAATTCTGCGGCATGTTCTGCCCTGTGGAAGGGTCCTCGGAGAACAAGACCATCGATTTCGACTCGCTTTCAGTGGGCCGGGGCTCGGGGCAGGTGGTAGCTCAGCAGCGGGATGTCGCCCACTTGGGCCCCGACCCGCACCGGCAGAGCCGGCGTGCCAGCGGGGAGCCATCTGTTGAATCGAGCCGGAAGGTGGAGATCCGGCGGGCCTCGGGCAAAGAAGCCCTGCAGAACATCTACGATCAGGTTGGTATGGGGGGTGGGGTTGAGACGGAGCGCTGGGCTGGCCCCTGGCTTGTCACGGAGGACCGAGCATCCCCGCGTGGCAGCCAGCACGCGGCGCCAAGAGCTCTGCCTCCCGCATCTGCACGCGCACCGCGCCCTGCCCACCCCTTCACCGCGCAGGGTGCGGCGAGGCACGGGTTCGCCAGTGGGCGTTTGAGCTCCCACAAAGGCTGCCCTAGCCTCCTTGTGCCTGAGAGGTGGGAAATCCGCGTCAGGGACCAGCTGATCCCTGGGCTGGAGGCGTCGAGTGGCGATTGGGGTGGACCACTGTGCGGTTCTTAAATCCTCCCGGGCGGCATCCGATTGCAGCTGCGGCTCAGAGCCCCACCCTTTTTTGATGCAGCTCAAAGAGAGCAGTGGAAGGCTGCAGTGAAGGCTAGAGGACTCCCTTGGGGTCCGTAGGGACAGGGGCTTACATGGCTACTCAGTGTGGCAAGGTCCCCGCCTCCAGTGCGCTCAGCACCATGGTCCTGAGCTAGGAGGTCAGGACCACGGCCAGCGCCCGGAGCCTCTTACCATTGCCTGGACTGTGTTCCGCAGCTGGTGAAGAGTCGGGGAGGTCGTGATGTCACTGAGGAAAGCTAGACAGCCCATGTGGAGAACAAAGTTCTGCTAAGTGTCTCGGCAAGGGCTTCTCAGAGCGCTTCCCCAGCTCTGTGTGGGATGCACTTTGGGAATGGGGAGAGACTACGCGGATTATATCTAAAGAGCCAAAAAGGAAAGGAAAAATGAGGGTGGGAGGGGAGGACTCATATTTGAAGACAAGACTCCCTGATTGTGGTAATGGTGAGACAAAGAAGGCTAGCTTGGTTATCCTTCGTCAAGGAAAATGTTTGACATGGTCCAGTAATTCCCAGCAGGGCACGTTTCAAGTCCAGGGGTCTTTTCACACACATTTCCCTCCGTTTCAGGGCGTCATTTATGCTCGTATAATATTTTTTCACAGCTTTAATGCCTCAATTGATCGTTTACAGTGCACAGGGTTTTACACTTGGTTGCTGCTTCTCTCCCATGCTCGTGGTGAAGATAAGAAAGCAATGTATGAATGACTTTATATTGAATCCCACGTGCTTTCCCTTCTAGGGCAAGAAGAAGGTTAGTCCTAAAGGCTCTTCCTTTCAGACAGCCACTGGAGAAGTTGGGGATGTTCTGCACATGCTCACTGGGGGCTTGCCCAGCGTTCAGCTTGTGTGCTATAGAGAAAGCCTCAGAAAACAGCTCGGGGGGGCAATGATCGGGGCACAGTCGCCAGCTTTCCTGACACAGCAGAGCGATCTAGCTTTTGACTTTCCTAGGATCACTTCTCACTAAAGGAGGCGGCAGGGGTAGAGAGACTATTTCACTTTATTTTTGAAAGCTGAGGCAAGTAATCATTTATTCTACACCCACCCAGCTTCTGATCTTTATATTTTTATTTCACTAAGAGGCAACTGGAATCTAAATCCAAAACGCTTGTTTTGTTCCAGGTGATCAATTAAAGTAAATCTTTCTCTCTCTCTCTCTCTCTCTCTCTCTCTTTCTTTTCTTTTCTTTTCTTTTTTTTGAAACAGTCTTGCTCTGTAGTTCAGAATGGGCTTGAATTCATGACAATCCCAGTACCTCTTGGGTGGTGGTATTATAAAGCTGAACCACCATGATTACCAGCTTGCTCTGTCTGTCTTTCTGTTTGTCTGTTTGCCTGTCTGCCTGACTATCTATCTATTTATCGATCTATCTTTTTCTTTCTTTTGTGGTGCTGAGGCCTGAACCCAGGGACTACGCACACTAAACAAGTGTTGCATCATTGAGCTACATCCTTAACCAAGTGTTTCAATATTTTACTAAAAGCTGGTTAAGTGTAAAATGAGTCGTTATGGAAGTATGTTGGTGAAAATCAAGATCACAAAACACTGAGATTGAGTGAACACTCTAAAGTAGGCAAGGAATGAGGGTCACCCCAACAGCCTGAAGGGAACAGGGCCATGCCTGGAAGATCTATAAGAGAACATGTAAAGGTGACAAATGAGGTGAACTCAGTACAACAAAGGCAGCATATTAATATTCTAGCCTGAAAGGCAGCTTCACTGGCTGGAAAACCAGGAGCAATTATTTGAACACACCCTAAATTTAACAGAAACTCTAAATTGCAAATCTGAGGCACATGAAAGGGAGGGGGCAATTTGCAGGCAAAAGGGCCAGACCAAATCCTTAGGTAGTTTCAACCCTGGAAATCCATCTCTTCCTCAGCTTCCTGCTCATTAGTTCTAGACATTGACTCTGGCTCGGCCTTTGTACAGCCCTCTCTGGTTCATTTATCACAAAAGGGGCATTTCTGGGCTTTTGTCATTCATAACTGGGGACACTTACCCAGCTTGGTGCTTACATTACATGAATTTTTCATGTTTCACAAGAGGCTGTGCATATATGTATAATGATGGTGACTTCTGAAAGCTCAGTTGGCTCACTCTTTTGACAGAATCGGTGATTATTGCTTGTATTTAGCTCATGAGCAGGGTGTCATCAACCTTTTGGGGGCATTCTTCTAGGACCCCTGGCATAGAGAAGAGTAGAAGGAATGGGTCATGCTCCCTTTCTCCTCTCTTGAATCTGTACTTGTAAGGAATCTTAAGGATGGTCAGAGTTGCTGGGCAAAATGGTGCACACCGTGGAGGCAGAGGCAGGTGGACCTTGCTGAGTTCAAGGGCAGCCTGAGCTGCACAATGAGTTCTAGGTCAGCCAGGGCTGCATGGCAAGATCTTGTTGAATGAAAGAATGAGAGAAAGAAAGAAAGAAAGAAAGAAAGGAGAGAATAGCAATTTGCTCACTTACCACACCATGAATCCCACTGTTCTAGAAAGGCCAAGAAAGGGCCAGAACAGGTTCTTTAGCCATGCCACTTATGCGAGATGAAAGGGGCTAGTGGGTATATTCCCAGGGACTATGGAGCACTATGCACAGTGTGAGCAGGCCATAACCAGAAGTCAGTAGGAGTGAGTTACCCTGACAGAGCCAGTGGAGGGGTTAAGAACAAGGAAAGCTTCTATCTTATTGCTTGTCTTTCCCATGTGTTTCCCAGAGGCCAGTTTGGGATGCAATGAAGTTATATTGATTCCCAGCTATGAAGGGCATGAGCCTTTTTGGATAAAGAGCAAAAGGACAGCTGTTTTGGAGTGTTTGTAAGCCTCACATCACTATAACAAAAACCTGGAATGGGGGTACTTATGAAGTAAAAAAAAATAGATTTGTTCAGTCTCATGGTTCTGGAAATTCAGGTCTAAGATCAGGTTGCCTTATGGGTTTGGCAATAGGGGTAGACATGGAGAGAGAGACAGAGACAGAGACAGAGACAGAGACAGAGACAGAGACAGAGACAGAGAGTGCATAATCCACTTTTGAGAGCACACCCACAATGACCAATGATGTTAGAACTTCTTATGAAATACTACTTCTTAAAGACCTATAGCACCTTCCCAGAGATCCAGACTCCACACACAAACCTTTGGAGGACATTTAATACTTAACCATTGCAGTTGGCCTGCTTGACAGTGAACATGGGTCTTTGAGCGCCACTCTTTCTCCTAGAATCCCTATCTTCCACTGGAGTTATAATTAGGTCAGAAAATCCTCTCATCCTATGATACTGTATCCTGAGCCCTTTTCAAGGAACTTTCAGGCTCATTTAACCATGAACAACCAGTGCAGACAACTACCAAGATGGGGAAGTAACTGTCCCCTGGTCTAGGGAAGGTGCCAGTGAGTGGGCTCTGTAGAGCTCTGCTGAGCTTGGTAGCATCATGGTGTGGCTCAAAGTGTCCCATAAGGTTTTTATAGGAAGCTTGAATCCCAGTGTAGTGTCATCTTGGGAAGGAAGGCCAATGGGAGCACCCTACCCTTACGCTGTCAATACTGATGATACAAGGGCCTGAGACTCTTGAGTTGTGTAGCATTCCCCCCTTTGTCCATATGATGCTTTCTACCATGTCATATGGCAATGATGAAGGCTTATGGTGTAATCTTAGACTGCCCAGACTCTGGCACCAAATGTAATTCTCATTTAGGACTGGGGAAATGATTTAGTCAATAAAGTGCTTGCTATATAAGAATGAGGACCTGAGTTGATCCTCAGTGCTACCAGAAAAAAAAAAAAAAAAAAAAAGCGGGTGTGGTGCACATCTTTAATCCTAACACTTGGAAGGCAGAGGCAGGCAGATCATCTCTGTGAGTTTAAGACTGGTTTTTAATAGCTTCCAGAACAGTTTTGGCCACTGTCTTAATCAGGGTTTCTATTCCTTCATAAAACATCATGACCAAGAAGCAAATTTAGAAGGAAAGAGTTTATTCAGCTTACACTTCCACATTGCTGTTCATCACCAAAGGAAGTCAGGACTGGAACTCAACCAGGTGAGGAAGCAGGAGCTGATGCAGAGGCCATGGAGGAGTACTTGCTTCCCCTGGCTTGCTCAACTTGCTTTCTTATAGAACCCAGGACTACCAGCCCAGGGATGACACCACCCACATTGCGCTCTCCCACCCTTGATCACTACTTGAGAAAATTCCTTACAGCTGGATCTCATGGAGGCACTTCCTCAAGGGAGGCTCCTTTCTCTGTGATAACTCTAGTTTATGCAAGTTGACAGAGCTACATAGTGAGATGCTGTCTCAAAACAAAGCACTGGTTTATGGTGGTGTGTGCTTATGATCTCAGAGATGGGAAGACACAGCTGGGAAGATGTGTCTCATGGGTAGCCAGTCTAGTCAAAGTATCAATCCCTAGGTCCCAGGAAGAGACTTTGTCTCAAAAACCAAGATGGATGCTCCCTGGATGGATACCTGAGATCTACCTCTGATGTTCATACACATGTACATACATGTACAGCCCCACATAAATAATAATGCATGCAAATCTGTACATATGCATATAAATAAATACATAATAGAATAAAATAAAGAACAAGGAAAATGTCCTTGTTGTAAGTTACCCAACTTAGGTATTCTGTTACAGTAGCCTCAATTGGATTGAGGCAGTCACCACACCTATACAGTGCTTTTTAATACTCCCTTCCATTATGGGTCCACATCTCTTTTCCCCAAGTTAACTATCCCTCAGCTTTGGGTCTCCAGTGTTTCACAACAGCCCCCCACTCCCACCCCATTCTCTCTACTCCCTTTTCCTCTAAAGGGCACCGTGTTCTAAATTCCTTCTCTTCCCCTTTGTTCTTGCCACTTCCATTCAACATCCCCAAATGTTTGCTACAGAGGAATCCTGGTGGTTAAACTGTGCACCTCTGTGTAAATGGCTAACATGCAAGCTTCCCCTTGAGATTCTTATGTGAGAACAGATGTGTGGTGGAGGTTTGGCTGGGAGCCTAGATCCAGGCCAGTAACTTGAAACTCTTAGTGGTCCTCCTGCTTCAGCCTCCTCAGTGTTGTTACGACTTTGAACTTTTTACATGAATTCTGTGGGTCAGCTTGCAAGGTCAGCACTTAAAAACTGAACCATCACTCAGTCTTTTTTATTTTTTAATGCTTAACAGTAGTTTTATAGTTTTTTTTTTAAAGTACAACAAATCATTAGTAAAAGGCTTGTTCAGTTAGTAGATGTGCAATTAACTAATTAATTGCAGGAGGAAGAAGTGAAAGATCAAGCTTAGGTGAGATAAGATTCCCCAGCCGTGTGCCTAAGGCCAGAGTTGGACAGCCTGCCCATTAAACAGCCGCAGCTCAAGACGGTAGATCAAGAGGAAGGCGATTGGCTGGGCGGTGGTGGCACACACCTTTAATCCCAGCACTTGGGAGTCAGAGCCAGGCAGATTTCTGAGTTCGAGGCCAGCCTGGTCTACAGAGTGAGTTCCAGGACAGCCAGGGCTACAAAGAGAAACCCTGTCTCGAAAAACCAAAATAACAAACAAAAAAAAAAAAGGAGGAAGGCGATTAACATTGGCTTACCTCTAGCAAGACCTGCCCACAACCATTTGAAAGTTGCACAGTGTACAGATTCCATGCCACAGAAATTAGGGCTGGGCTGAGCCACCCTGGCAACATCAAGGCAACTGTTTTTAGGTGTCCTTTGCCACAAGAATATCTTTCTCTTTCCTTGAGAAGGGAGGGAAAGTCAGAACTGACCACTGTCTGAACCCTATTGGTGCTGTCTACCTTGAATGCCCAGCTCAAATGAGACTTTGTCATTTCATTGTGAAGAAAGGACTTTACCCCTGGACCTTGGCTGGCAGTCGGGTGACTAGCATGGAGGTCTCTTGGTCACATTACAGCTCTAGCCTTGTTACTAGCCAGATGTGCTGGTACCTACCTGCAACCCCAGTACTTGGGAAGGAGTCAGGAGAATGAGGAGTTCAATGTTAGCCTTGGCCATGTAGTAAGTATGAGTCTAACCTGGAATTTTTCAAGCTGGTGAGATGTCTCACTGGGTAAATGCACTTGCCTGAGTTCAATCTCTAGACCCACACACATGGGAGCAAAAAAACAAAACAAAACAAAAAAATAACTCCTGGGGCTGGTGAGATGGCTCAGCGGGTAAGAGCACTGACAGCTCTTCCTGAGTTCAAATCCCAGCAACCACATGGTGGCTTACAACCACCTATACTGAGTTCTGATGCCCTCTTCTGGTGCGTCTGAAGACAACTACAGTGTACTTATTTGTAATAAATAAATCTTTGGCCCAGAGCTAGCAGGAACTGAGCAAGCGGGGCCGGAGTGAGCAGAGGTCCTAAATTCAATTCCCAACAACCACATGAAGGCTCACAACCAGTACAGCTACAGTGTACTCATATACATAAAATAAATAAATAAATCTTTAAAAAAAAAAAACCCAAACTCCTACACATTGTCTTCTGACTTCCGTGTTGCTATGGTTTAACACTTGGTCATACAATAAATAAATAGGTAGATAGATAGATAGATAGATAGATAGATAGATATGATTTAAAAGATTTTAAGAGATCTTATCTTTAACAAACCCTAGCTCTATGACTTATGATGTTAATAGATTTCAAAACTAGGAATGTGCTCAGAATAGGGAAATGTATAAATTCTTAAAGAAAACAAACAAACAAACTCCTCGAACCCCACTCATTGCTTACAAATCCTGTCCTAACTCTCGACCGTGACTCTTCACTCTCCAGTCTCCATGGCAGCTTGCACAACCACATCACTTTCAAACCTTGCCATTGATAGATGTGCCCTCATCCTGTTGAAAATCAGGAAGGAGAGATTCACGGCTCTTTATTCAGGTGACCTCGGAGGCCTTGTTAATCTGCATGGACAGGGCTTGAAATGGAGCTGTCCTAACCTGCCCTGAGTTTCTTCCAACACATTCTGCTGCTTGGGTCTGTGGACAGCGGTGCATCATGAACTGCAAGGTGTGATTCTGTTCTCTTGGCAGAGTCCTTACATCCTGTTGAACAGCATAGCTTTATGGTGCAGGTCTGGGGGCAATGCTTTGTGTGTTCTGTTTTATTAATCTTACATTGACTTTATGAAGCATGTGCTACTGTGACCCTTATTTTGCAATGGGAATTATCTGAAATTAAAAGCGACTTCCTAATGAAGTGCAAAGGGCGGGATTTGAACCCAGAACCAGACAACTGAGAACTTCTTAATCACTAAGATGTATTGAGTTGCTCCCATCTCTAGTTCTTTGAGACAGGGTCTCATTATGTAGCCCTAGCCAGCCTGAACTGGGTAGACTAGACTACCCTCGGACTTCTGGTGATCTTCCTCCTGTCCCATCATCCTAAGTACTGGGGGTAAAGGTGTATACCATCATGCCTGGCTCAGAGCTACTGTTTGTATTCTTCATTTCTTATCCATCTCAAAAATAATAGTTATCGAAAGAATAGTCTGAGTGACTACATTTCTTTTACTAGTTACTCTTCAATGTCATTTTTCAAGTGGACTATTGATTTGTCTTTATGAACGTGCCCATAATGGATGATATTCTGTCCATTTATTTTTAAACACAAGAAATATCTTCAACTACTACTGGGACACAGGCCAAGTCAGAACAGCATGAATGACACCCCTTTCTAAGATTAGAGCGTTGTGATGACAGTCTGCCCTTTCTAGTTGCTGTCAATCATAGTCTAAGGCAGCTGGGACTACTGCAACAGATTACTAGGGACTAGGCTTCTAGAATACCAGGCATTTGTTCTCACAGCTGTGCACTCTTGAAGTCCAGGATTAAGATGCTTGCTGATCCCCCACCAGGGGAGAACTGCTCTGTAGTCCTCACGTGGTGGAGCAGGCTCTCTGTCTAAGGACATTAATCTCACTGGGCAGTTCCACCTTTATGATCTAATGTCTTCCAGAAGTCTCACCTTGTGATGCAATCTTGGGGGTTAGGATTGCATCACAATGTGGATTGTTGAGGGACACAAACATGTAATCTCTGCAGTCATGACTGACAGGTGAGCGGGGAGGAAATCGTTGCTAAAGTAGTGAGGGAGGATTACCAGACACTTGAGTTTTTGCACCAATGAGAAGTTTGGTGGTATAGGCTGAAAGCCACACCCAGGTCGTTCAGTGAAAGGGTCAAAGCCCTGCACTTGAGGGAGAAAACCTGACCTTGAAGGGCCACAGTGTGGCTTTGACGGGAGAAAGCCTGACTTTGAAGAGCCAAAGCCTAGCCTTGAGGAGAGAGAACCATGCCTTGAAGGTGCTTCTGGGTTTGATTCTGAACAAATACACGTGACACCTGTGGATTTGGATTCCCAGAGACCTGCCTACTAGTGAGAAGGTCACATGAAGGGCCCACTACTATCCTGGCTCCGAAACCTCAGAGCTTTGTGGCCCACAGTCATAACCTTGAGCTGCCATTGAGTGGGCCCGTGTCCCCAAGGCTTCTTATCCAGCTCCTCTAAAGGATCTGAAAGAAAGCTCTGCTATTCCTGTCTGCTTTTTATAGCATAAAAGTTGCATTTTTATTGTTCAGTGGATGCCACCCAAACTGCCCAATCCCAAATGCTTTCATCACCCTCAAACTTAAACCCTGTGCCCAGGATGTATACACTTAAATGAGACCCTCTGACGACCAAGGATCTGTTTTTATGTGTCTGTGGATTTGCCTATTCTGAACATTTTGTGTTCACAGAGTCAAACAGTGCATGGTCATTTGTTTCTTCCTTCTCTTAGTGAGTGCAGTATTGTTAAGGTTCATGTAGTGTGCAGAGGACTTTATTCCTTTTACTGGCTAAATGATATGCCTCAGTTTGGATGCTTTTTCATTTGTCCCTTAACGGGCAATGGGACATTTTTTGACTTTCGGTAATTCTGAATAAATTGGTGAGTCACATTCTTCTCAAAGTAGAACCATATTCTCCATTTTTGAGGATTCTACCTAGGAGTGGAACTCCTGGGTGCTGTGGAAAATCTAGATTAGCTATTTTAGGAACATCCACACTTCTTTACATTTTAGGTCTGCCCAAGTGTGAGCGTTCCCATGTTTGCATAGTATCTCCATTATTTCTCTCTTTCTGTGGGATCTCTTGGTGGTTTTGTTCCCGTTCCCAGTAACATACCTTTGTGCTTGCTGGGTGTTTGTTGCCTGTTTTTGAGTCCTTGTCTAGTTGTTGAGTGTTATTAATTCCTTATATATTTCAGATCCTGCCTTTTTATTGAATAGCTAGTGGTTGTTGCTCAGTGTTAGTTCTGGCCAACAAACCTAGGACTTCAAACATGACAGCCAAGCTCTCAACCCCTCAGCTGTCCTGGCATATGGTTTGTGATAATATTTTCTTCCTTTCCTGGGTTATTATTTTTTTTTTTGCTTTTTCAAAGGTTTATTTTACTTTAATTTATGTGCATGCATGTGCCTTTGTCTCTCTGGGTTTATATATCTTGTGTGCATGTGACCTTGAAGGTCCGATCTCCTGGGATTGGAATTACAACTGGTGGTTGTGAGCTGCCCAACATGGTTGCTGGGAACCGAACTTTGGTCCTCTGGAAGAGCATCTGAGCCACCTTAACATCTGAGCCACCTCTCCAGCCCTGCTTTTTAATCTTTTTAAAACATAGTGTTCTTGGAGGCACACAAGTTTTAATTTTAATTTTAATAAAATCCAACATACTTCTATCTTCTTGCTTCTGGTTTTGCTGCATTATCCCTTGTTGTCCTTAGGACTACAGAAACGCCTGAAATCTATCCCGGAGCTCCGGGGCGTCCCTCTTGCAATTATGTCGAATCACTAAGTCCTCAGGGAGCTTTGAAATTCATTTACAATAGCTGGGTACTCCTGTGTTGTGTGTTTTTGCTCTGAGTAATGAGCCTTCCGCCTTCCGGCCCTGCTCACATAAAGAAGACTCCTCCATTATCTGTGCTTAGCTGTGTATCTAATTATACAATATATGAAAATATTTAATATATACACATTATATTAACAAAATTTAAATTTTAATGTGTGTATATAATGCATACACCTAGTAATATGGAGAAAAATTACTTTCCTAACAAACAACCTTGGAATGCCAGGGGTGGCATGAGGAAGGTGGAGATCAACAAGAGGAATTTAGAACTATTAAATTTGGAAAACTACATTCAATGTTTTTTTTTTCCTATTGGAGTAAAACATATAACACAAAATCCGTCATTGTAACTACTTAAGTTTATAGTGATAGATATAAGCGTACATTTGTTTATTCATCAGAACCCTTTGCAGTTTGCAGATCTGAAGCTTTATCTCCACTGAGCATCCTTAGGTATAGCCCAGCTCCAGGACTTGGCAGCCCTGGTACGGCTGGTCTCAGTACCATAGGCGTGTCCTAACTGGAAGCTGCAATGTAACTGGCTGCTTTCATTCACTGTGACAATCTCAGGGTACACTCAGGTTATGGCATGGATAGAACTGCTTTCTTTTGACCGAATCCTACCTCATTGCTGAGACTACATTCTTTTTCCCTGGTGCTGGGATCCAAGCCTGTGCTAGGTGAGCACCCACTGCGAAGCCACACCTCGAGCCTCAAACCACATTTTGTTTATCCATTCACCCACCTGTGGACATGATGGATAATTTTGTTATGAATGTGGTATCAAAAGTGTCTCTCTTTGTGCTCCTGATTTTAGTTCTGACTATCTACCCAGAGGTGGAATTGCTGGATCATTTGATAACACTGCTATTCTTAATTTTTTTATTTTTTTATAAGACAGGGTCTCATATAGTCCATAATGAGCTTTGGACTCACTGTGTAGCTGAAGATGGCCTTGAACTTTGGGACCTCCTGCCTTTACATCTTGAGTGCTGAAATTACAGACACACACCATCACATCCAGTGTATGCAGCTGGGGATTGAACCCAAGAGTTGGTGTGTACTGGGCAAACACAACTGTGCCATGTCTCCAGCCCTGCTTTAATTTTTAAAAAGTATTTATTACTATTAAAATAAACCTATTTGGTCTGTAAGGGCATTTTGCTTGTCCATAAGTCTGTGCACTATGTGCATGCTTCACACCCTTGGAGGCCAGAAGAGGGTGTCGTATCCCCTGGAATTGGAGTTATAGGTAGTTGTAAACTACTGTTTGGGTACTGGGAGTTGAATCCAGGTCCCTTGGAAGAGGAGTCAATGCTCTTAATGGCTGAAGCATCTCTCCAGGCCTTTCTTATTTTTCATATGTATATTTATGTTTCTGTATGTGGGTATGTCCACGTGAGTGCACTGCCCAAACAACAGACCCTCTGCCAGAGGAGTAGATACTCCTAACTGTTAAGCCATCTATGTAGCCCCTGTTTGGTTTTTTTTTTTAAGAGACCACCAAATGGTTCCCAGCGTAAGTATGCTGTTTTATCTTAGTGGCAGAGTAAAGGGCTCCTATTTTCCAACGTGACTTT
>JADRCD010186297.1:0-14544 GCA_019843815.1 Montemys delectorum | reverse complement strand
TCTCTCTCTCTCTCTCTCTCTCTCTCTCTCTCTCTCTCTCTCTCTCTTATCTCTCTTTCCCATGTGAGGATAAAGTATGATCACCATGCTTGCTGACTGCTAGGCAGGCCCAATGCTCCCAACACCATGTTTTTTCCATACTGGTGGACTGTATCCCCTCTAGGACTGTAAGCCAAAATGAATCCTCCCTCCCCAAAATTGCTTTCTGTCAGGACATTCTATTCCAGCATCAGAAAACTTGCTAATGCACCCTCCTTGGTGCTCGCAGCCACTGCATCCCTTTCCTCTGTTTCCCTTTGGTCTCTGTCTGTGGCTGTTCTTCTCATACATCATATAAGCTAGTCCCAGCTACACAACCTCCCTCTTCCAGTTCCTCTTCCCCAGTTTCCATGGGCATCGGTGTACAGCCCCTGCCCTGCTCAACACCAGAACACAGAACATGAAAAAGTTAAATGTCATCAAGCTCACAAAATCCCAACTTGCTTCTTTGAAGGGGTGGAGGAGTACAGGGATGAGGGATGAGCCCCATGAAGAATTAATTACCTTTCTCCACATCTCATCCCTCTTGCTGTTGAAGTCACCTGTGCCTGGAATGTCTACCAGGACAACCCCTTCTGGGATCAGTGCAGATTTGGGAAGAATCACTTCCACATATTTGATCAAGGGCCAGATTTGTGTCTCTGTTGAGTCTCCATCCCAGTCTCTCCTCTGAGTCCGGATGTAGGGGTCCAGCTTGACAGATAGCTCTCCTGCCTGCAGAAGAAGGACAGGTTGCACATAACAATCATGCTGACGGCTCTTTATCTTGGGCTGGCTGTGTTGCAGAGTCCTGGAAGAAATGCTGAGGGATGGTGGGAAGTCCTTACACAGTAGACATCAGGAAGCCTGGCATGGTCTCTGCAAGGACCTGGACATTGAGAGCCTAGAAAGGCTCTGGAGACCTGCAAGTTCAAGCTTCTTAACTTAGTCCAGGCTGGAGGGGTGGCTGAGTGGATAAAAGTACTTGCTGCTCAATCACGAGGCCCAGAGTTCAGATCCAGCACTCACACTGGGCAGCTCACAGCTGCCTATAACTCCTGCTCAAAGGAATCTCTCCTCCAGACTCTATGGGTGTGCACACCCACACATATGCACACTCACACAAAAAAGTAAATATCACATGTGTGCACACACACACTAATAAATATTTAGAACTCAGTGGGGCTAGAAGTGTAGCTCAACTGATAGAGTGCTTACTTACCTAGCATGCATAAAGCACTGGGTTTGGTTGCAGTAGTGCATAAACTGGGAGCTGTTTGTAATCCTACCACTCAGGAGATGGAGAAAGAAGAATCCAGAGTTCAAGACTGTCTTTGGCTGCACAGTGAGTTCAAGACAGCTTCGAATATTAGAAATCTCCCTAGCTTTCAGATGGTGCAGCCCAACTTAGCATGGAAGAGGGCTCCAGAAAAGTTACAGGATACTAAATTTATCTCCTAAATCCCATTTGCTTCTAAAATTAATGCGATTTTCTAAATTTTGCCTAGAGCATATTTTTTCCACATGGCAAGAGGCAACTGTGAAGAATTTAATTACTGGAAATCTCATGGGTAATTATAGAAAGTCAATCATGACATAATATTTTCCAAATTAAAAATTGATTAGGAAATCGATCTTTTAAAAGGTTTTTTTTTTTTTTTTAAACTTTCAGGGCTGGAGAGATGGCTCAGTCTTTAAGAGTACTAACTGCTCTTCCAGAGGTCCTGAGTTCAATTCCCAGCAACCACATGGTGGCTCACAACCATCTGTAGTGGGATCCGATGCTCTCTTCTGGTATGTCTGAAGACAGGGACAGTGTACTCATATAAATAAAATAAATAATTCTTTAAAAACTTTCATATATATATATGTAGGCTTTTCCAGAACATTTCAAGAGTATTTGTATGTAGGCTTTTCCAGAACATTTCAAGAGTAAGTGGGAGAGGGGATAGTTTCCATTCTCCTGTGCTTGCTTAAACACATTGGAAACAATGACCCATTCATGCCAGCAGTAATGGTATCATATGCTTCTCGTCTGGGGCACTTCAGAGAGCAGAAAGGCTGGAACGTATGGTGGTCACTGTCAATCAATGTCTGCAGAATGTCCCAAAAAAGAAAGCAAGAGAGAATGAAGTTTCTTTTTAAAAGATGGCTTAAAATTGTGTGTATGTGTATGCACAAGTATGCACACATACATATGCACATGGATACACACGTGTAAGTTCACATGTATGCATGCCACAAGGCACATATAGAAGTCAGAGGACAACTTGAAGGAGTCAGTTCCTTCTTCCGCTTCAATCTCATGAGTGGATTCAAGTGTTATACTTAAGATGTCTAAAAGAGAAAACTAGATCTTGACGCTACCTCCTCTGCCTTCAGAGTGTGGGTTTTTACAGATATTCTGTCTTAACATAGATTCTGAATTTCAGCTTAATAAAGTGTGCCAATTCTAAAAGTAAGATGAGTATCCCAGTCTTCATTCGAAGCAGCCTGGATGTCCAACTGTCTGGAAAGCTAAGGGAGTGAGGATGATCTAAGTCGCTCAGGACAAGTCGGGCTCCTGACTTGTCTGGAGCAGCTAAGAAGAGCCATTCAGCCCGGCTCTGAACAATGACATCCATGCACAAATTTGTCCAGGGTGTTTCTGGGAATGTCTTCACTTCCTGAAATGGGAGAGACGTTTGGTGGCAATATTCATCTACTTTCCATGAGACTAGCTGCCATGTCTGGCACTTCGGCAGCAACCCTATGACTAAGAGGCAACAAGCACCACGTGGCGCCAAGGACACCACAGAGATGTTGAATTTCACATGGCTGAGTCACAAACTCAATCTAAGACCCTACCGTCTCCAAATGTCTTTTATGAGGAAATGAGTATATTTCACTTGCTTAAGTCTTTATATATGTAATATATTATACAATTTAATGGATAATATATAATGAAGTAATATCTAATGGATATGTATAATGTGATAAATGTACATATATTCATTTTCAGCAAAAGCCATCCCAAATTCATTCTCAACCGGCTTTAGCCTTTTTAAGTATAAAATCTACATTTGGAAATCAAAGGTCACCATCCATAGGCATAAACAATGAAAGATACCTTGGATGGTGGATAATGGTGGATTTGGGTACCAGCTTATTTCCAATAAAAAAAAAAAATTACTCACTGTACCTTGGACAATCCCCATGGGTGGATTCAAGTGTTATACTTAAGATGTCTAAAAGAGAAAAATAAATCTTGACGCTACCTCCACTGCCTTCAGAGTGATGGTTCTCGTGGTGGGAATCCTCACTCTGGGCTTCATCCTTAGCAAATCCTCGTAGTGCCTCCTTTCTGCCCCATGGCCATAGAGCACTTGCAGCTTCCGGACAGCTTCTTCCACTGCATCGTCCCTGTCCCACGTGTCCGCCTCCTCTTCCCCAGACTGCTCTGCTCTGTGCAGTAGTTTAGTCAAGTCCTTCAGTTCTGCCTTCCACTCCTGCCAAGGCAGAGCAGGGCCACATTGCTCATGATGGAGTGATAGACAGAGGGAATGGTAACAAGAGAGAGTGGCGCACAGGGCTCCAAGCAGGGTCAGAGGTGGCAAGCAGAAACCTAAACCAGCTACCCCAAATCACTTGTCATGTAGATGAGTGTCCTGGTTGGCTTCCTCAATAGCCTGGAGTCACCTGAGACAAGGAACTTCATCTGAGAAATTGTCGATTTGTGGTCTGTGAGGGGCTGTCTCGATTTTCTGAACTGATGAATGAGGGTTAAGCTCACTGTGCATGATGCCATTTTGGGGCAAGCAATCCTGAGCTACATAAAAATCAAGTTGAGGACGAGCCTGTGAGCCAGCCAGGAAGCGAGCCGACAGGCAGCGGTCCCCCTTGGTTTCTGCCTTGGAGCTCCTGCTCTGACTTCCCTCAATGACAGACTGTGACCTGGAAGTGCAAGAAAATAAACCCTTTCTGCCCCTTAGTCAGCCTTTGTCACGATGTTTGTCACAGCAACAGAAAAGAAACTAGAGTAAGGGGAAAGCAGAGACTTAAAGAGCAGAACAGCTGGCCCAAGGGTCCCATTAGGGCTTGCCTTAGGACCAAAGCCAGAGCCCCATCTCACTCTACAGAATATTCTCACGTCATTGTGTTTCACTAGCTAAACCTGCTATAGTTATTTGTGCATATGTGTACATGTGTGCCCCATATGTGCTAAGGCAGGGGTTGATATCAGATATTTTCCTTGATCATGTCTCCACATTTATTGATTGACTGAGACAGGGTCTCTCACCAAAGCTTACCAATTCAGCTAGGCTAGCCTGCCAGTGAGTATCTCTGTCTCCCCCATGCTAGGTTACAGACCCACATGGCTTTTTTTTAACCCTCCATGGATGCTGGAGCTCCAAACTTAAGCCTCATGCTTGCACTGCAAGCACTTTACCAATGGAGCCATCTCCCCAACCCCTGTGTTGCACTTACAATGAATGTGGTTGCAATTTACAGTGGCTTGAAGAGGAAAAATTCAGGGAAGAAAGGAAAATAGGGAAGAGCAAGAGAAAGGAGAAGACAGAAAAGACAAGAAGGGAGAGCAGGAAAGAGGGCCAACATACCTGATCGGACAGAAGATAGATTTTGGCCTCATACTGTTCGCAGCAGCCAGAGCTCACTTGTACAATACATGATGTGCAAACACTTTCTCCAGACACTGGCAGAAACATCGCTTGCTGGATGAGGGCATTGATCAGAGAGCTCTTGCCAGCTCCAGTGATTCCCAAGAACCCCACATAGACCGGCTCCAGTGGGGGTTTTTCAATCAAGGCAAGAAGCCTGTTTCTGCATCCATTCCAAAAGTACACATTAAGTATGAAACAGAGCATACCAGAACAGAATGCAAAGAAACAAAGCTCTAGTCCTGGGCAACTTGCTGTACCCTTTCTTTATCTGAACAAGGGAGAATATCACTCCCTGTATACCATCTAGAGCTGGGCTGGGGAGCAAAAGGAACTAGATTAAAAATGCTTGGTAAAAGGCTGGTGAGATGGCTCAGTGGGTAAGAGCACTGACTGCTCTTCCGAAGGTCCTGAGTTTGGATCCCAGCAACCACATGGTGGCTCACAATCACCCGTAATGAGATCTGACGCCCTCTTCTGGTGTGTCTGAAGACAGCTACAGTGAATTACGCTGGAGCGAGCAGGGCCAGCAGAGGTCCTGAGTTCAATTCCCAGCAGCCACACATATGATAGCTCACAGCCATCTGTACAGCTACAGTGTACTCATACACATAAAGCTTTAAAAAATGCTTGGGAAAGATAGTTCTCTATAAACATTGTACTGTTCACATAGACATGTTTCTGTTCCATGGAAGCTGCATATTCTTGTCTCTAACATAACTCGTGCAGAAGTCCGAGGAGCATCCCAGAGTGCTGTGAGCAAGGTCAACAACGTCCTTGATTTTCCCAGGAGCTTCCGGACCAGTTCTGCATGAACAGTTCATGAACTCAGTAATACATGGTTTGGCTGGGTTTGGAGCCTTTCCACTTATCCACAGTGTGACTTGGCTCCATGACTTGGCTTCCCTGAGCATCAGTTTCAGTATAAATGAGACAATCATATTAGCTCCTACTTTATAGGGGTATTAAGAGGATGAAATGAAACTGTGGGTTTGTAAAGTGCACAATAGAGAAGCTGTCAACAATGACCACACAACAAATGACCACACACTATCAATGTTTTAACGATTTCCCCTGTATCGTTCTATGCTACTTCTAATTAAAAGCACTTTCTGTTTTTCTTGGGGGAGGAGGGTGCAGATTCCAGACTCACATGAGATACTTGAGTCTGCTGGGAACGCTGTCATCCAGGAAGACAGACTGAATCAACTTCTGATAAGTGTTGCTCAAAACCCTCCTGGTTCGACACTCCAGTTTTTCATCTGGAATCAACAGAAATGGATTGTCTGGGACATACCTGGCAGAGTAAAAGTACCAAGTCTCCAAAGGAAGCTGCTGAATACTGCATGGAAAGGGGGGGGGGGGAAGCTCAGTGAAATGAGAAGCCGATTAAACCAGAGAGCAAGCTGTCTGCCGCTGGAGATAGGCGTTCCTTGTGTCAGTTCTGACCACCTCTACAGACCAGTGCACTCTGCCTCCTTACCACAGAACTTATTTAAGTGTTGCCATGCCCTTCTAGATCATTCTCTTCTGTGGATGCTGTATGATTGTCCACCAAGGCACCTAGCTAACCATCTGTAGTCTGTCTTCTCATTATGAAGAGGCTATCTTGATAACACTCCTTCTCAGAGCAGCCTGGAGATGAACGGCCAAATTACAGAACTCTGTAGAGACTCTACAGAGCAAGTACATGCAGAGATGTCTCCTGGCCTTCAGAACTGAACATCTTTCCCTCTGAGCATCTGCACATGTTTGTAACAGACAGAGTCCTGCTGCCCCCACGGGCCACAGTAGCATTTCCCAACACTCACATTCCTTAAGAGCACTTTGCTCTGCAGAGGGAAATGCTTGGAATTGCCAGTCTCGATGTGACCTGCGTTTTTTCCTCACAGGTTCTTTAAACAGATCGCAGTCAACTAGGGATAAACAGAGAATATACAGAATTACAGGTTGAGGGTGGGCCAAGGATCTTTGCCTCAGCTCTGCCGATGCACACAATCAAAATGTCTCAGAGCACCCCCAGTCATCTCTACCTGCCTGTTAGCACATTTAAAAAGCAGCTCTGAGGGTTTGTCCCAATTTAGGACCTAATTTTCAGGCCCTTGTACTAGTTGCATTTTATATCAGCAACTTTTGTACTATCTGTGCAAGGCATACAGTCTCGTCATATCTGCGGTCAGGAAGCAAGGAGTAATGTATGCCAGGGCACAGCTCATTTTTGTCATCTTATTCAGTCCAGGACCTCAGCCTAGGGAATGATGCCACCCACATTCAGGGTGAGACTTCCCACCCCAATCAGCCCAATGCAGGAACTCCCTCATAGACGTGCTCATAGGTGATTCTGGGCCTTGTCAAGTTGAGAATCAATAATAACCACCACGCATCTGGTTTCAACATTACTCTCCAGGTGCAAACTTCTGTTTGCATGTTCTCAGAAACCAATGCAGCGGGATACTGTCCACTGAATGTAAGTTTTAGGAGATCCACTAACTGAGGAGGGGAAATCTCAAAGCAGGGTCTGTGGGGAAACAGACAGGCCTTGCAGATGAGGAAAGACCTCCACCAGAAACAGAATAAAGGCGAAAGCAAGCATGTAACCAGGGCAAATGCTGCTAAAGCTCAGTCCTTCTCTGAAACTGAAAGGGTGGTCAACAGAAGCACTGAAACAGTTTAGGGATCCCCCCTCCAGTGGATGCCTTTCAGCTGGGCCTGGTGGTGCATGACTACACTCCTAGCTACTCAAGAGGATGAGGCAGGGAGACTGTGATTTCTAAACCAGCCTGAGATACTCAGGAAGAGCTCATCTTAAAATAAAAGGTTAAAATAGAGATGGGGGGGATGGCTCAGCCAGTAAAATGCTTGTGACACAGGATGAAGGCCAGCGTTCGATCGCCAGCACTTATAGAAAAATTACGCCGGGCTAGCTTTAATCCCAGCACTGTGGAGACAGAGATAGGGAGTTCTCTGGAGCTTCCTGGCCAGCCAGGCTGGCATAATTGGTAAGCTCCAGATTAATGAGAGACTCTATCTCAAAAAAAGAAGGTGGACTGTAATCACAGTACATTATAGGCACCTATGAAATTGACCAAAACAATGTTCTAAAGTAGAAAGCGGTAACGGTGTCACAGGCCTATGAGGATGCTGGACTAAAATCTGTCAAATTGTGCAAACAGGCAAATTGTATACTATGTGGATTATTTATCAATTAGGATTTGTAAAATCTTAAGAATGGAAAGAAGGTGGACTGCAACTGTACATCTAGTTTCCATATATATATGCCCACATGTGCACATCTACACACATGCATGTGTGCATACATACAAACACACACACATGAACACATGCAAATGCACACATCATGTATGCATACACAAGGTGAAAATAAAAGAATGGGAGGGGTATAGTTCAGTGGTAGAGTATTTAACTAGCATGCATGAGGTCCTGGACTCAGTCTCTAATACCACAAAAATATTAGTAAAGATTGCAGGAGCCAGAGGGGTCAAGGATACAAGAAAACTAACTTGGACTCAAAGGTGCTCACAGAGGCTGAACGACCAACCAGGGAGCCTGCATGGGGCTGACCTAGGCCCTTTATGTTACAGTAGTGTAGCTTGATCTTCCTATGGGGCTCCTAACAGTGGAGCAGGGCCTGTCTCTCTGATTGTTGCCCGCCTTTCCTCCTACTGGATTGCCTCACCTATCATTAACAGGAGAGGAGATGCCTAATCTTACTGCAAGTTGATATGCCATGGCTGGCTGACATCTATGTAGGCCTGCCCCTTTCTATAGAGGAACAGAAGAGGAACGGACGGGGTGGGGGTTAGGGGGAGATGGGGGAGGGATTAGGAGGAGAAACTGCCTGTGGTAGGATGCAGATAGATGGATGAATGGGTGGGTGGGTAGGTAGATAGATTAGATTAGAGTAGATAGGATGTTTTTTGGAGATTAAATTGGGGAAACCATTCCTGCCCCATTTTTCTTCACCAACAGACATTAGCAGTTACTTCCTTAAGCAGGAAAAAAAAAATCAAAATCAGAGGCAGTAGATCTCTGAAGTGTGCAGCAGTCATTTGCCTTCATGATGACATGATTACAAGATGAAAGGCTGATCGGAGCCGTAAACTCAGAGGAAACCGCTTTAGATTTATAAATACACCCTATTGGTGGGTGCTGCCTGAGTAGAAGGAGGTAATGGCTTGGTTTCTGGGGCAAAAGTGCTGGAAATTATCCTAACTCAGTGCTTGCTTGCTGTTTACCAGGGGAAAAGCCTTGGATTGAACTGGAACAACCAGTCCCAAGAGGTGCTACTCCAAGCTCCTGTAAAGAGGGTATAAGGCCCCAAAGCTTAGTGTGGCCTAAGAAGGTCACATTCCTTGATGAATTAATGAGGCACTTCAGTGGGAACCCAGGATAGCAGCCTACATCGCTGGGCTCCAGATGCGGGTCTCTCACACATCATGCACGCACACACACACACACACACACACACACACACACACAAACACATGCGCGTGCCCACGCCCTGCTCCTGCCACCTCTTCAGTCTTGCTTCTTCTAGCACAGACTCTGCTAATGCCTTCTGGAGTCAGCTCACACACCATAGAAGATTCTAGTGCAGAGCCACATGCGTGTCCAAACTTGAATGGATGACACCTCATGCTTCTGCTGTCACAGACGAAAAAGCTTGTTCACTAGATCTTTCCATCCCAGAAAATGATTGATCTCAACTGGAGGAATCCATCCTGGCTCAACTTCAGAACCTAATTAGAGCTAAAAATGAAGTATTTGCCCGCTCTGTGGCTTCAGCCAGAGAGGAAGAAGCAGAGAAGAAAAGAGTATGCTCCTGGAAGGCCTGGGCCAGCTGCATGCCAAACGCTGAAGACCCTGTTCCAGGAAACAGCTCAAAATGCCAGGATGCATGCACAGTCAGTCTGTGAAACAGCATACATGGGTGTCTGCTTTGTAACTCAGGGACTCTTATGTGAACAACATTCGCACAGTCTCTTGGCCATATGCATAAAACAAGGAACAAGCCCATCTATCCAGAGCTCTTACTTCAACTTTGTATTATTTAGCAATTAATCTGATGTGAGCAGGAGATTGGGGTAAGATTTTAGATAAAATAACAGGTTTACAACTTTTTGTTGTTGTTGTTAAAGATTTATTTACTGCTATATGTAAGTACACTGTAGCTATCTTCAGAAGAGGGCATCAGATCTCATTATGGTTAGCTGTGAACAACCATGTGGTTGGTGGGATTTGAACTTAGGACTTTCGGAAGAGCAGTCAGTGCTCTCAACCACTGACCCATCTCACCAGCCCTGAGGTTTACAATTCTTTTCTTGGTTCCAAAAATGAAAGACCACTTGGAAAGGATAAAATATTCCATCTTGGATTTATACCATGAATGGGTCTTATTAAACAGTAGCTGGAATGAACTGGCCTGAACTTGGACCATAGTTCCTATTATCAAGAGGGGTGGATAGAAGAAGCAGGAGGTGTCATTTTGAAAACTGATTCCCCAGCAGATGCAGCTCTATGGTCAATTTAGACTATTGCTAAAGCAAAGGGTCCCCTCCTTAGTTCTGAGCTCAGCCCCAGGGATCTGGAAGTTGTAGCTCTTTTTGTGTTTGCAGGCAGGCTTCAGGTGATGGGTGCTACCCACATAGTCCCGGAAGTGTGGACTTCATTTCCCCTAAGGGAGTTGTTTCCATAGTGATGAGGAACATGTTCCTCCTCACTTCTGGAAACAAGGATGATTTGATACACCCCTACTCCTTTACCTGGAAGCTTTCTCAAAGAGGCACTTGCTGTGGCCCAAGAGACCTCCCACCAGGCCACTGAGGGAGGAGCTTTGCCTGCACTGGCACTGAGGCCAAAGGGACTCGTCCTTCAATGAGACATTTCATAGGCCTGTATCTCACCTTCTAAGAAGAGGCACCTGCTACTATTCCAAGGGCCTCACCTCATCTCATTGGATTTCATAGAGTCCAAACCCATGCTCTAGAAACTTTATTTTTAAGGTAGGAACCCTCCCATACATAATTGATAGTTGAGTAGGCCACTTCATTATAAATAGACTGCCTTGTTGTTTTTATAGATTGGCATCCAGGTCTTACTAACTTGTAAGAACTAAAAGAGCCATGAGTGACAGCTGTGGATGGAGTCTCAGCCTTTGCCCAGACCACAGTAACCAGGTCTTATTTAAGGTCATTTCAGGGGTGTTACCTGAGTGTGGTATCACACCCACCAAAGCCTCTGATTCTTCCATTTCCGGTTACCTCAGTTGCTCCTTTTGCCAGCTTAGGAAAACCAGCCTGAAAAAATAAAGAACAAAGAAGAGATATGTATACATTTAAAGTACAAAAAGCAGCCAGGAGGAGTATCAATCCCAGTACTTGAAAGACTGAAGCAAGAGAATCTCAAGTTGGAGGCCAGCCTGGGCTACACAGCAGGACCCAGTGTCTCATTCAAAAACAAAAATACAAATGTCCTAAAGTGAGAATACACAAATATGCTTGTGTTCTGTATCTGCCACTAGATCGCAATGTTCCAAAGATCAGGGAGCAGTCTTGCTTCTCATTGAAACCTGCACAATGCATCATTACAGGTGACAAAGGTCAATATGTGACCATTGGGTCTCCACACACATGTATCTAGTGAGGTTTACTTTGGTATTTCCTGAGATCTTTAACTCATTTTGAAATGAGAATAAGTCTCTGGTGACCTGAGCTGTGGATGTCAAGTTCTACACATTGGTCGTTGTGGGCAAGATCAGTGTCCCAGTCAGGAGAACTTGAACCTGTGCCAGTGACATTTATTTCCAGCAAATGTCAGCTGGGAGGTCTACATGCCATTTCTCAGGGCTGGAGTTTTGTGGCTGGATCCTGAGCAGGAAAGGATCAATGCAGTAATTTAGTCTATGGACCTTCCTCACCGCACTTCAACAGGAAGGCACCTTCCTGGGGGTTGGGTGTATACAGGCCTGAGGCATGGGGCATCTGCAAGGGGGACAGTAGTAGGCAAGCATCCAAAGGAGGTGTAGAAGCTGACCTGTGTCCAGGTCCCTGGTAGACAAGGCAGGGCTTGGATATGAAGAAGATCCAGGGTGCTATGGAGACTCAGACTAGAAGACACTACACAGAGCAGATACACTGCCCAGGAACCTCTTTCTCTACCCACATAGATAGTAGTATGGGGAACACAGGAGGGTTACCCAGAGTCCATAGCCACTACTTCTGTGGGGAGCACTCAGCTGTGCACTTCAAAAACAGAGCCACCAGCCCTTCTGAAACATGCAAAACCTTCCTGATGGGTCAATTTGCACTAGTCTCATAGGCCTTAGTGAGACTGACTCTCTGAATAAGGTAGACTGTGCCTTATTTACACATGACCCCCAAACTAAAACCACAGCTCATCAGTTGAAATGATCTATTCTTAGTTCAGCTTGCAGATCTGACCTGACTAAATGGTTTTTGTGCTTGGTTCATACTGGGTTCAATATGGTGGGGTGCTGATTGTGTGCAAGGTCAGAAGCACTTTGGCTCTCTAGCCCGTCTCCTGCAGTCCACTCTCAGGCCACCCACATCCTCCCTGCTTCTCCAGGGAAGGGAGTTCTGGTGAGTTTGCACAAACCTAGCACATTGGGAAGCCCTGCCCCTTTTCTTCCCTGTAAACTACAACTCTTTATTCAAGAGTTTGTTCTCAGAATTTTTTTTCTTCAATATGGTTCCTGAATTGCTAGTCATTCCTTTCTCAGGCGCCTACTGTTCTGTAAATGGTCTGGCTATGATGATCTTTCTTTTCTCTCTCTCCTTCCCTCCCTCCTCCTCTTTCTGCTTTCCACAGCATATTTCTATGCATCTTCAGCCCAGATTGGCCTCCAGCTCGTGACTCTCTTGCCTCACCCTCTGGAGGGCTGGGATTACAGGTATGTCTGCAGCACTATGCCCAGCTCACCAACGACGGTTTATTTATGTTTCCTCCTCCTTGTTGAACTAGGAGTTCTTCAAGGTTTTCTAATCCTAGAGAAGTCTGGGAAATGGCACCTATGCGTATGACCATCTGGTAATGGACTAGATAAGCCTTAAAGCACCTGCCAATGCCAAGATTCTAGGTTCTTATTTGAAGTGCTTAGCAGACATGCTGGGAGGGGAAGTGCTCAGAGTCACATTTCACGAGAGAGAGACACGGTGATTTCTGACTTGAAATACTTGGGGCTGGAGAGATGGCTCAGCAGTTAAGAGCACTGGGTATTCTTGCAGAGGGTCCAGGCTCAATTCCCACATAGTGGGTCATGACTCCTATCCATAACTCTGGTCCAACAGGATCCAATGCCCTCTTCTGGCCTTTGTGCATAACAGTCACACATACACAGTACCCAGGAATATGCACAGGCAAAGCACCAATCAATCAATCAACCAATCAATAAATCAATCAATCAATAAATAAATAACCATTACAAAAACTAAACCACATGTGGCCACTCTACAGTAAGGCCTGTCAGTGACTTCAGGTATAAAATGAGGAAGTCACAGAGAACTTTGCTATTTTTTATAGAATAGTGGCTGGGTGAGCCTTCATCACAGAGAACATTAGCTAGCCATCATGTCCCCACTGTGGACACTGGAGACCAAAGAAAATGTATGGTCCCACTGTTGGACAAAATCTGTAGTTTGATAGGACAGTCTGTGTTCTAGAACTCAAAATCCAGGAGCAGAAGGAATAATGAATCCAAACAAAACCCAAAGAACAAATTGACCATTGAGCAAAAGCACAATTGCTTTACTGACATTGGGCTACACGAACATTTCTCAGACTTTTGGATTTGAAGATGCCCTGAGAGTCATCTTGAGGCTAAGGCCCTTTGGGCTTCAGGGGGATAAAAGCACATTTTAAAAAGTACACACAGTTTAGGGAAGAAGCAAGCATGCTCACTGGAGTCTGGAACATGAGCAGTGGTTTTGGGCTTCATTCAGGGTCAGGGGCAAGCTCAACCGACTTCATTTAATCAACAGTACATGATGTCCAGAAAGATCTGTTGACACATAGCTATGCAGGGTTAGACTGAGTTTAGCTGCATCAAAGCAGACACCAAATCGTGAGCCTCTCACCAAAACATCACAGTACCAGTAGACAGGAACTTGTGACCTCTAACTGACACATGGAAATAAATGGGAATTCCTTGGAGTTATAGGAATTCAGGTTTCAGATTCTTTATGCCAAATTCAAAGATTGTGTGGGAGGGGCAATTTGGTTGGCAAACTAAGACACTATAAAGTGGGCAGGAATCCTCCATGAAGAGAACAAACAGAAACCTCCAAGGGGCAAGACGGTCAATATGGATCTGAGCGCTGTAGTGGCAAAGGCCATTTTGCTTCTCATTCTGCTAGCCAGCCATGGAGCCGTGGAGCTGTGGGACATCCCACAAGTCACCTTGCCACTCTGGGCCTTGGGCTTCCCATCTGTAAGCCAAGGTGTGTTCCCTGGTGTAAGAGTCTAAAAAGCACCCTCATTTTAAAACGCAGCTTAACAGTGACAGGGGCTCCCAAGCAGTGGAGCAGCCCGGCTGAGACAGCCCCAGGCCCAAGTTCATGGTCTTAAAGAGAAAACAGCCTTCCTCAGCCCACTCCAGAATCCGACTCCCTCAAGAGGGAGGTAATAATGGTTGGAGTATGGTGGTAAAAAAGAACCAACCCAAAGCAGTACAAACTTTGTGACTCTGAGTGACTTCCCCGACCAGCGAGCTTCCTAGCCCTCAGGTTGCTTGTGTTTCAGTTGCATGGCCAGCCCTCTAGTTTTGCTTTTAGGGCTTATTTACATTTGCATGCCCTGAGCCCAAGAATAGCATCTTTATGTGATGCTCTGC
>JADRCD010186295.1:0-25590 GCA_019843815.1 Montemys delectorum | reverse complement strand
CCCCAAGCTAAAGTGGGAGGGGTGGAGTTAGGCCCCAAGCTAAAGTGAGGAGGGGTGGAGTTGGGGAGGGGTGGAGTTAGGCCCCAAGCTAAAGTGGGAGGGGTGGAGCTAGGCCCCAAGCTAGAGTGGGAGGGGTGGAGTTAGACCTCAAGCTAAAGTGGGCGGGGTGGAGTTAGACCCCAAGCTAGAGTGGGAGGGGTGGAATTAGACCCCAAGCTAAAGTGGGGAGGGGTGGAGTTAGGCCCCAAGCTAAAGGGAGGAGGGGGTGTTATTGACTAGAAATTGTGGTCAGATGTTCCCAGGTCACTTATTCAGAAATTTGCATGTTGTGAGGATAGTTCAGACAAAGGAGGTGACTTTTCATTGTGGTATTCTGGTTTGCCACATTCAGCAGGAGTTCTTTGAGCATCTATTACATACTAGATTCCTTTTCAGAGAATGTAAATCAATCAAGAGGGTCCTGTCTTCATGTGGTTTACAGTTGGAAGCAGTGATTGGTCTGACAATTAAAAGCAACACAGCCTCCTGAGAGGAGACAGACTGCAAGTGATGTGGGAGCAGCTATGAGCTTTGTTGCTTAGATGGGCCTTGAGTGTAGGAGGAAGAAGGCCTAGCAGAGAGAGCTACCAGGGCAGGTCACCTGAAGGAGATCGCAGCAATAAATACCCCAAAGCAGTCTGGAGCTTGAGTTGCTCTGAAGAGAAGGGGAACAAACAAGCCTGTGTCCAACCACAGTACTTGAGGCTAGAGTAGCCAGAGGGGAAAAGGGGGGGTGACGGGAGAGGGGAGGTACAGGTGGAGGGGAGGGCTGGGTGAGTTACTAGAGCTTTGTCTGTGCTGTGGGGAGTTTAGATTTCACACTACAAGGCAGTAGAAAGCTCTGCACTTTGAGAGGATCTCTCAGTTGCTACTTAGAGAACAGAGGTTAAGAGTGTAAGGGAGCACATATTGCTGTTGGCAGAGGTCTATTGAGAGAGACTTTGTCATGTATCAGTGGGAAAGAGATAGGAAGAGAAACAGATCCAGAAGGACTTGCAGGTGCTCGTGGGTTGGCCTGGAAGGGAAGGGGAGGAGCCTGTGCACACTGTGCAGGAGCAGGTGGTTGCAAGTATGAACTGGTTAAGACAGACTATGTCCAGAACTAGTTGGGGAGGATTTTGTTTCCTTCAGGTAAATGTTTTATTTTTACAAGAGTTCTATCAAGAAAGTACATCACCCCTGGATCACTTCACCCTTGGCCAAGTAAATTTGAATGTCTTTTGGGCATCTACATGGAGATACCAGGCAGGTGAGGTACATGGGAATCGGGATCCACATCACAGTTTGGAATTTGGGATCAGAGCCCAACTGGTACTTAAAACCTTGAATCTGAGTTAAGCCCCAAAGATTAGGAGACAGGGATTGGGATCTAAAAACTCTGGACATCAAGAAAAAAAAAAAAAAAGCATGAAGAGTTTGAGTGGCCAGAGAGCTAAGAACAGAACCCAGATGGAAATGAGATATACATTTTTTTCAAGACAGGGTTTCTTTGTGTCCTGAAACTTTCTCTGTAGACCAGACTGGCTTTGAACTCACAGAGACCTTCCTGCTTCTGCATCCTGAGCACTGGGATTAATATTATGTGCCACCACCACCAGCAGCAGCCCTGGTGCTCTCTTTTCACTTTCAGTGTCTGTCTTACCTCAGGTCCTTTCCTGGATGAACAAAAGCAGTCACTCTCCCTGTTTCTTCCTGGTTCGTTGCACAGGATTCAAGGCATGAGTCACTACTAATGGCAAAAGATTATGGTCTGAGCAGGAGCTGCAATTTTACCCTAGAAAAGGGAAACTCTAAGATGGTATAATTGTAAAAGAAACATCTTCCAAGGCCAAAGGGGACTGAAAATGTACCATTTAGAGTAGTGGTTCTCAACCTGTGACTCACAGCCTTTTGAAGGGTCAAAGAAACCTTTCACAGGGATTGTCTAAGACTATTGAAAAATGCAGATATTTGGATTAGGATCATAATAGTAGCAAACATTCCAATAATGAATTAGCAATGAAATAATGTTATGATTGGGAGTTACCACCACAGCTGTATTAAATGTTGCTGTGTACTAGAGAACAGTTTGCCTTTCATTTACTCTGCAAAGTGAGGTAAATGTGTTACAGGGGCTGGGGTGTGTGAATCTGCTTCTGAGTATGTCTGCCTTTAAGTGAAATATGAAGGAAAAGCATTGGATAAGGAAAGGGAGGGAAGAGATGCGTGCATATGGCTTGAACAACTGCGATAGGAATGTGCCATCCAGGAAGAAATTGATGCAAACTTGAGATTGGTCGCCACTTTATGACCATCACTGCTGTGCATGTTTTCTGATTTTAGCATTCAGTGTCTGAATGAAAAGAGGTTTAGAGAGAAACTAAGTGACTGGTAGAAATCTAGCCTACCACTCTGATATGAGCCACAGCAAGACCTGTGGAACTGAAAGGCAGAAGTGTGAAATCTCACTTCTCCTTTCCCGGTCTGAAAACGCTATTAATATAGAAGGGTGGACGGAACAGGGCTCCGCACCATAGGTGAGTTCTTCCTTCTAAGTCTGTGACCTGGTCTTATAAATGGGTTTGGGAGGGTAAGTAAGGTAGCTAGGTGGATGTGTTCATCAAGCAGAACTCAAGGCTCCCTAAGACTGCAGAGAAAAGTTTACGTTCCTGCTAGTCTTGATCACATAAAGTCATACATGAATATTAAGTCTTGTAGTTTATTTTGTGTCAAAACAGAAAACAACAGGCTTTTTTTTTTTTTTTTTTTTTGGTTAGAGGAAGTCAAGAATAACCAATAGCAAGAATATAAATTTGTCTTCTTTTACCAGTATTCTGACGCTTCTATTTTGCAAAGCCTAAGAGAGATGAAACTGTTTTCCCCTAAGGCAGTGGGTGCTGGATTGAGGATCTCATGCATGTGAAGCAAGTGCCCCGCCACTGAACTGCGTCCGCGGAATTCTCGGCTCTGAAACAGAACTGTAAAGTTCAGTGGTTTTTGCTGTCAAATCACTTTTTATTGAAGGGGATCTACACTGTTATAAATCTGCTTCAATAGTAACCATTTATACTATGGCAGTTATAGAATATTTAGGTAAGTGTTTACACATACATGTAACAGGTGTATGCTGAATATCATAGATGTTTACTTACATCAAAGCAACAATCTGACCTTGAAATGACAAGTCAAGATGGAGCAAACTAGAACTTGAATCCTTGTGAATCCAATATGGAACATGAAAACGACGTAGCAGATCTTTTCATCCCTTGGTGTAAGCTGCTGATTGTTAGCAGAGCTGGTAAGACATCTGCGCTGCCAGCTTCCTTCCTGTGCCTGTGTCCTAAGGCCATGCTTTCTGTCCCAGGCCTGATAGCGTGTCTAGTCCTTCTTAGCTCAAGGTTTCTGACAGCTGTTACCGTAAGTTAGAGTTGCTATGTGGAAATCTAACTCCTAGGTCTAGAAGCTCAGCATGCGTCTCAGCAATGATAGTCTCTCAAAGCTTGAGTCCATGTTCAAAAGTAGCATCTTTATTAGAATATCTGCAATTGGAATATCCAGTCATTACCTTCTGCCATCCTTAGTCAAGTCCTGCCTGTGATATAAAAGGCCAGTGAGAGTTTGTGGGCTGACTAGAGAAGGACATTTTTACATGGACTGTGCATGCTTCTTCCCAAAGACCTCATAGAATAATGTGTCTAGAACACACAGAGAGAACTTGTACTTTTGAAGAGTAGAAGAAATGTACTGAGATCTTCAGCATAACATTTTGTATCCTTAAAAGCTGGCTTACATGTATTACTAAGTAGTGCACATGAGGAGTATGCTGCCCAGTGATTGTCTGCTAGATACTGTGCAGATCACAGAGTGTATTCTGAGCCCAGAGCCCTTCACCGGCTTACACTTCCTCCATGCCCATCACCATGAGTTTTCAGCACCACCAATTAATTTACCTGATTCTTAAGCTTCATCTGATTGAGTTAATAAGTGTGCTTTATTTTGTGTTGAGCTATAGTCTTGACTCTGTGGGACTCATCTGAGTGGACTAGGTAGTTTATTTTCATTTGTAGTAAGTAGTCTTTATTCAGACATTTATACCATTTTACTTTAATACTATTGGCAAACATTCGAAGTCTTTTCCAGTTTTTTGTTTGTTTGTTTGTTTGTTTGTTTCTGTGCTTTACTGTTAGAAGCCAAGCTGCTTCTGTTTCTGAGTTGGTTGGTCTTAGGATTTCTGCATTAGTAGAAACAAGAAAAGCTTCCTGAAATGCTTGCTTCCTCCAGCTGGAGTCAGAGATGACTTAGTTCCAAATTCTTGCCAACAAGAACAGCCTAAAGCTTAATACATTTCAGCAACATTTTTATCTCATAGTGGCGTAATTTGCATTCTAACTTGAGTCAGGTTTTTGTGAACATAGCTGTTAGGAAATTCAGTGAACATAGGATATTCTGTAATTCAGCAAGCAGTGTGAGTGTGTGCGTGTGTGTGCGTGTGTGTGTGTGCGTGTGTGTGTGTGTGTGTGTGTGTGTGTGTGTGTGTGTGTGTGTTCAAGCAAGCACTGGATTATAATCTCTTCCAACATTATAAAGCCAAATCTTAGCCAGAATTTCAAGGACTCCTGAAAACTCTCCTATCGTGTGCAGGTTTTAGTGTTAAGAAGCCATTTATCATGGGACTTATGCATTATTTACAGAGTTCCATAATGGAAGCAGCCATTTGTAAGGGCTACTAGAGCAGTGGTCCTCCACCTTATAACACTGTGACCCTTTAATACAGTCCCGCTTGTTGTGGTGACCCCAGCTATAAAATCACTTGGCTGCTACTTGATGACTGAAATGTTGCTGTTGTTATGAATCATAACATAAATATCTGATATACAGGATATCTGATCTGTCAACCCCAAATGGATCACAACCCACAGGCTGAGAACCACCAGGAATATGAGGTCTTTTCTGAGACTAGAAAATGGGAGTTATTGACAGAAGTGTTTCAGGAGTGAGTCCCACAGGAATTAACTGAATTGAGAATTGAAGAAAATTAACAAATAGAATTGAGAACAGTTAACTGTGAAACAGTATTTGACAAAAAACTTTCCATACATAGTTGTTATAGTTAACTCTCTGCTATTAATGAGTAGTTACAAACACAGGGTCACACAGATGGGCCTAGTTACGTTCTGTGGAACCATACAAAAACTAATGGGAACCATACAAAAACTAAGGGAAGGTGAGGCGAAAGAGAGAGCCGCCATAGTCATTGCGTACATGTGTGAGATTGCCATAGAATAACATTTTGAATAAGAAAATTTTGGCATTTAAGCATTCTTTGTTTTTAAGGAAAATCTAAGGTGGCAAAGAACTTTCTGTAAACAAACGAATCGATACATTTATAACAAAATCTTGTGGTGGGGCTGGAGAGCTTTCTCAGCAGTTAGGAGTACTTGGTGCTCTTGCACAGGGGTGGATTCAGTCCCCAGCACCTACAAGGTGACTTACAAACAAACATCTGTAACTCCAGTTCCAAGGGATGTGACACGTCATCTGCCCACCCTGGGCACATGGTTCACATACATACATATAGGCTAAACATTCATGCACACAAAATAAACAGCAAATAACTGAAAAAAGAAAAAAAAACTTCCCATCAGAATTTGAGTATGGATATTTCTGCTAAAGCTTGTATAATAATATTAAATGTGCTTTTCTGTGTTTGTGTCTTCTGGAGCTCTCTGGGAAGGTACTAGGTAAAAGCTTAAGCCTTTGCTATAAATGTTAGAAGAAGATAACAGAAGCATGTTTTGTGTTGAATTATCTGTCTGTCTGTCTGTCTGTCTCTCATTATTTATCTCCTATAGATTCAGCTACCGCAGTAAATGTAATCTTGATGGAATTTTAAAAGACCCACATTATCTCCATGCAGTTCAGTACTATCCTTACTTCACACTCACTGTCCCTGTTTGTTAATAAGAATGTCTGTTTAGCTCCTGGCCTGGTGAGGTCCTGCAGACTCTCAAAGGCAGTAAGAAGTTTCTACAAAGTATAGGTAGGCTCTTAAGTTGGAGGCTTCTGGGAGGACCGGGGGAGTAAGACTAGTCAAAACACATTGTCCGAAATCCTCAAAGAATCAATAAAATAGTTTCTAAAATACAGGTCATTTTATGTTCTGGGAGGAAACCTGTTCTGGTCTAGTGAAGAGACGCTCATTTTTGCCTCTTGACACATGACTGCACAAAAGGGAAGCGAATATCTTGACTTTTCTCTTTAGCACCAGAGCAGGCTTTTCTGTAAAAGGGATTCCAATTCCAGGAAGTGAGCAGATCTACTGTCACATTTGAAAGTAGATGGCCAAGATTATTTACCCCCTTGAGTACCAGCAGCTCTGGTATTGTAATTTTCTCATGCCCAAACTGTTAACACAGTCCAGATACAGGTAGGAGAATATTTCTTATCCAAGGGAATCTCAGTGAGAAAGGCAATTTTTCTTTTCTCTGGTGACTTGTCCTACAAGGTAGAGCATGGCTGCTCTGTGCGGCCTGAGTACACTCTTCTTACTTTGTACACCATTCTTAATTAGTGGCTAAGGTGCTTCCAGGAACTCTCTCTCTCTCTCTCTTCCCTGTGTGTGAATCACCTGTTGGCTCATGCCCCAAGCATGAACTCTCTTCCCTTTGGTTCCTATCCTACCTTGTGACTTGGGAAACTTTCTTGCCTAGATCCAGTCTAAGTGCACAGAAGTGCACAGAAGAACAGCCCACTGGTCCCCTCTCTCCATCCGTGGCCACCAAGTCCACACTGCCCTTACTACTATACATGGCAGCAGCTTCCACACTGCTCTCTCTGCCCCTTTCTTATCTTCTGCACAGCGAAAGCCAGCCAGACTTTAAAAACATGAACACATGTCACACCCAGATTTAAACTCATCTGTGATTTTCTTGGCCCTTGCAAGGAAGGGTGACGCCTCTGTGCTGTTCCCACCCCCTCTAACCTGCCTCCCCCGTGGCCCACCTCATGTTGTCATGGCCTTTGGGGTATTCAGGTGACCTCAGCACATTTTCTAAGTGATGTCTTATTTGGCTATTCTCTAATCATTTCCTCATTGTCTTGCTTTGATTTTAGAATGCCTTTTGTCAGAAATCAAAGTTTAATTGCTGTTTTTCCCGTATTACCCCATTAAAATGTTAGTCTTTGAGAGAAAGGTTTGAATATCTCAGCCATCAAAGTATTTATATGAAAAAAATGAAGAACATGAGGTTATAATATGCAAAGGGAATTTTTTTTTTTTTTTTATGATTTACCTTTTCTCCTGCATCTGCTAGCTTCATGTATTTCATTAGTGGATGTTACATCAATATATTAACAATCCTTTATTCGTGAAAATTTTATCCCAAGATTGAATGTTTGTTGATGAGTTAGGGATCTTAACACCCTTCCTGTTTCCAAGAGTGCATGCTTGGAGATCTACATGGTAAAGTGATGCTGACCACACGGCTAGCATACCCATGTGTACACAACGTGCTACATTTACTTAAATCATTACAGTTACTTTTAGCTGTATTTACCATGAACATAATCTATGCCCAGTGATTGGTTGGATCACAGTGTTGCTTCCCTTTTATGAAATTACAGTTTGTGGTTAGTTGGGCAATGGCCCCATATGCATTTATTTGCTTGAAACTGACTAGTTTTTGTTTCCTGGAATTATTTTGACAGTGCTTCTCCTCATCTCTTTGACTTCTTTATGAAATTATTTGCTTGTTTGTTCTGTAACAATTCCTGAGCATTTCATTACAGAGTAACTGCCCTTCATGTGTATACCAAACAAAGTTGTTTTTTAAGTAGTTAATATTTTTAGTTACTTTGGAAGAGTTCACATAGGACATGAACTGTGTTCTGCTTTGGTATATATTTATTATCTATAGTCTTCCCTTTATGGTATAATTACCATGACCAGTGAAGAAACCATGGCTAAGGTAATTTGTTAGTCGGGAGTCACGGTGTGGGTAGGGGGAGGGTTGTCTTTATCCCCTTTGAAGTCAAAGAGGACACCCACAGACAGCACCGAGGTGTAGCTGGTGAGCCATTGCTCTTAGGCTTAGGAATGTGAGAGCCACTACGAAAGTCCTCCTGAGGCCTGTTCACTGGGGACCTAAGTGAAGTGTTGCCTTGCTGGTGCCCAGGTGGGAAGCAGCTCAGCAGGAAACATCTGGTGATCTTAGTTACCTTGACTTTCTGGAAGGTTCCTAAGCTCTTTTGGTGTTTGTTTTGAGAGTGATTCCTGCTGTATGGCCTCTGTTGGTCTTGAATTTGGAGAGCACATGCAGTGCTGGCTGCTGTCTTAATCGAGTATTTTATTTTTTAATTTTTTCAGTTTTGTGTGTGCATGGTATGTATATGATTGTGTGTGTGTGTGTGTGTGTGTGTGTGTGTGTGTGTATTTAAGTATGTAAGTACAAGCATATGTCCTATAATTAGAGGTCAAAGGACGACAACCTCAGAAACCAGTCCTTGTCTTTCATCTCACTTGGGACAGTGTTTATGCCATGTTATATAAACCAGGCTAGCAGCCCAGTGAACTTCTACGGAGCCTCCTGTCTCAGCCTTCCAGCCCGGCATAGGAACACTGGGGATATAGATGCATGCTACCGTGCTTGCTGTGCATATATGTGTTCTAGAGATTTGAATTCAGGGTCTCAAGCTTGTGTGGCAAACACTTAACCCACTGAGCCATCTCCCTAACCTTAACCTAGAAACTTAAAGCTCTCTCTTTAAAACTGTATATTCTATACCTTAAATTAACTATTGTGTATTTTTAAAATGTTCTTATCAGATTTTGCCATCAGGTCTATCAGATGAAAATTTAGTTTTAGAATGCTTAAGTCGCTTGCTCAAGTTTATACAGTGGTGAGGAGGTTTGTGTCAGATCTTAGGAGACTGATTCATATATTAGGCATTTAGATTATGTCATATTGTCTGAGAGTGTAAGTTATGTGTCTGTACAACTTGTATTTATGAAGTATCTGTGGTGTGCTAGAGAGTCTGGATGCTAGAATTCTGTCAGTGAGTAAAACAGAGATGTTTGCATCTGTAGAGTGAACCTTAGAGAGAAAAGGATAAGGTGAAGACGTGAGTTAAAAGTAAAGATTGAGTTGAACAACAGCAATAGTAAAAGCATACTGTGTGCTGGAGAGGGACTGCCCATACAAGGGGATACCTGAGGGAGGTGAGCTGAGGACCAGGGAGGTGAGCTGAGGACAAAGGAGGTGAGCTGAGGACAAAGGAGGTGAGCTGAGGACAAAGGAGATGAGCCGAGGACCAGGGAGGTGAGCCAAAGACCAGGGAGGTGAGCTGAGGACCAGGGAGGTGAGCTGAGGACCAGGGAGGTGAGCTGAGGACAAAGGAGGTGAGCTGAGGACAAAGGAGGTGAGCTGAGGACTTCATGTCTGAGATGATACTTGAACTCATCACTGAAACAGTTAGCAGATTGAGTCTTGCAATATCTGGGAATGTTTTGAATGGGGAAAGCCATAGAGTGGGCTGTTCAGATGGCAACTCCCTTGAGATATTAGAGGTGAGGAGGGGCCAGTTTCAAGTTAGATAGCCCTTTACCACGGTTGGAACAAGGGTTGGGGCAGAGGTTCACAGTGGCAGTGCAGAAGCAGAGGGAGCATGGTTTTAAGATGTGTCAGAGATAGTTAAGCTGGCAGATGTGTACAAGAGAGAGCAGATATAGTGATAGACCATGGAGTGTGCATTCTGTCAAGAGGCCATGGAAGAGGAGAGTGAGAAGAGGCAGGGCTGACACATGCAGAGTAGGCACATGAAGTCTGCATGCTAGAGGGGAGGTGGATACACAGGATGGCTGCAAGTGAGGTAGGTGCCTGGCATGGCCCTGGAGCTATGGAGGAGGCACAGATGTGACAGGCTCTTAGAGCATGTGCTCTCAGGAGCAATGGAAGGATCATTTATGTGTTGAAATCAGCAAGAATTAAGATAGAGCAAGCAAGATAAGAGTTAGCCAAGAGCTACAGCTACCAAAAGAGGCAAATGTGGCCAAGAAACCAGAATATGTCAAACCACTCTGGATGGAGGAGATGGTTTTGCACATCAGTTCTTTCTGGTACCCCTCCTGCCTCCCAGACTTCATTTTAGAATTTGCCCCCTTCCTTGTTTCCCCAGTGGCTCTCACTTTAACTGTTTTAGTGTTTATTATTTGGCTAGGTCTTCTAGTTCTCGTGTGACTTTCCTTTTCATGTTTTATGATCTTTTGTGGAATCAAAGTGCTTCTTTGACTCTGTGGGATGATTGATTTTCCAGGCAGCAGGTTAACACCTGGAAAAGAGAGTAACCATTTCCCTACCTTGATCAAGAACTTTTCTCTAGTTTGTGCCAATGTTCCAGGCGCTTAAGTCCCCCCTCCTTTGCCTCTCAGGATTAGAGGGCTTTCCTAAGTCTTGATCACTCTGTCGTATTAGGACAGCTCTTTCCAAGCTGCACCTCTCCCTTTGGAGAATCCTTAGCCATCCATCTATGTTCAGCTCTCCTCTACCCTCCTGCCTTGGCAGCCTGCCCAGGACTTTACTGCCCAGCAAGTTCCAGCAAGTCTGGATCTCTCTCTCTCTCTCTTCCCACTCCTCTTTCAGGTTGAAACTTAATTTTGTTACATATCTACCTTGAACATGTGAGCTAAATAAAGACAGTGTATACAATGATTCCAAATGACTTTGTACAGGAAAAATTTATAGCATGCAGCTTTCTGCTTGTATCACTATGTAGATGTGCAAAAGTTTTCAATTTGGAGCATTTTTTGTTTTGTTTTGGATTATGGGTTACAAATGCTCCATTCATAGCAAAGTTCTGTGAGTTACATTCGCAGCACTGCCTCCCTTACCTGACTTGGCATTCTCTGTGGCTACCTGACTGGCTTATTTCTGCTTATTCCTGTTCCTTTCATTGATGGTTACACAATCTTAAGGTTTTTTAATAGCTCTGAAAATATAATTTATACAGACTCTCCAGCCCCATCCCCATGCTTGGTCTGTGCATCCAGATACATGGAGGGAAGGGAAGAAAAGATCCCAAGTCAAGCTTCTGCTTCCTTCTTAAAGGAATCAGACATCTATCTTTAGTGATTTAGAATCCCATGAATGGTGTTTTGGCAGTGAGCACAGATCAGAAGTTGGAACAGAGGTGAGGGTTTGGAAACCGTTGTCATAAATACTTGGAGATGATAGAGCTTGGCCTCTGCTGCCTTCAAGCAGAATGGCTGGGCCACTGTGTGTGTGTGTGTGTGTGTATGTGTGTATGTGTATGGTGTGTGTGTGTGTGTGTGTGTGTGTGGTGTGTGTGTTTGGTGTAAATATGTGTGTGTGTGTATATGTATATGTGTGGTGTTTGGTGTATATGTGTGTATATGATGTGTGTGTGTATGTGTGTGGGTATGTATGTGTGTATATGGTGTATGTGTGTGTGTGTGTGTGTGTGTGTATGTGTGAGAGAGAGAGAGAGAGAGAGAGAGAGAGAGGAGATGAGGAGAGGGAAGCTGGAAGCTAGAGATATGATATGATATGATATCATGAGCAATCAGATACCAGGAACTCTGGGCTACTACAAGGTGCAGGACAACTAGCCCAGTGCAATGATGTTGATTTCTTTTGAAGTTCCACTCTGCAGAGACAGGACAACTCAGCAGTCCACCCAAGAGCAGAGCCGCCTGGCAGTGTGTGGGTTAAAAGGGGACACAGAGCATCCTTGCTAAGAGATGTTCCCCTGGAAATCCAACTGAAGAGAACACTGTTGTGTGCACCATTGTTAAGAACATAACTACCCTCTATTTATGTAGTGTAGCAGTAGACTACCGTATTTTGCTACTTTGGTGACTTACACTGGTGAGAAACCTAGGCGTGTTCTAGACCTAATTGCTTTACAGACAAAGGGTGATCTGTCTGGGCAACAGAGTGCTAGCTCTGGTGGGACTGATCCATTTCTCTTCACTCCCCCAGAAAATGGCCTCCACAGTTTGCTCAGGGATTGAACTGTCCCAGAAGATAAACTCCTTTCTGCTGAAGTCACAAGGCAGGACGAGAGATAAAACACTTTGAAAAGAGGCCACGGTTTTTAGCATGTTCTCCAGAAGACTTTTCTACTTGGCACCAGAGTACAGTTTTATTGATATTGAATAGGCCAAGTTCACAATGTCGTTCCATAGGCGGGGGCTTGTTGCTGAGGCCTGGCCGAGGCTCTCTCTCTCTCCCTAGAGGCAGACCTGTTGCTGCACGATACCTTAATTAAAAAGGAGGCAATGTATAAATGAGTTCTTTTATTGTAGGATGGCTAGAATATGCTAGTTGAGTAGAGGGAAGGAAAGGGGAGGAAGAAGAGAGAGAGAGAGAAAAAGGAGAGGAGGAAAGCAAGAGAAGAGAACAAAGAGCAGAGAGGAGAGAGAGAGAGCAAGAAAACAAGAGCACAAGAGAGTGAGAGGAAGAGTAGGAGTAAGAGAGTGAGGAGGAGGCAAACCGCCCCTTTTATTGTGTGGGGCGTGGCATGCCTGGCTTCTGGTCAGATGACTGTGTGTAAAGTCCAGCTAGAATGCTGGGAGCTTGAGGCATTGTCTGCCTGATAGAGCACACATCTCCTGCAGGGGCAGCTGTGAGGGGTTTGGGCTGAAATCTGAGCCATTGGTCTCAGGAGCTATCACCGAACTCCTACCATCCCTTGTGAACAAATTTACTTTGCTCAGTGGGTCTCCAGGGTTCTCAGGTGGCTGCTTCACACTAGCCTGGTTTCAGTTCCCAAACTGAATAGTACATGTTATGCATCCTTCTAGAGGATCCAGGCTACTTCCAGAGTTCTTTCTTTCTAATATTCTAAACTACTCTTTAACACAGGAAGGAACTGAGAGGTGAGGGAGGATTTGAGTCTTTAAACATTCAACCTTTGTCTCCTTCTGTTTCAATATTGTCTCTAGTATGCAGCTGCAGCTGCAGGGTCCTTGCTACTGGCAGGCACTAACCAACTCTCGGCTTTCTTTTAAGATGTAACTCGTGATATCTTTATCATTACCTCCAACTCAGGCAGTACATTATAGACTGTTGTCTTATTTAAGGAAAGCATTGCTGTGACAAAACACCATGACCAACAGCAGCTCAGGGAAGAAAGGCTGTATTGACTTACATGTCCTGGGTCACAGTCCATTGAGGAAAGCCAAGGTAGAAACTCAAACCAGGCAGGGACCAGGAGTCAGGAGTTGATGCAGAGGCCATGGAGGGGTGCTGCTTACTGGCTTGCTTCTCATGACTTGCTCAGCCTGCTTTCATATAGAACACAGGACCAACCAGCACATTAAATATGGTTTTAAAAGTTGCACCATGTGCTTGCCTACAGCCTGAACTTATGAAAGCATTTTCTCAATCAAGAGTCCCTCTTCCCAAGTCCTTCTATCTTGTGTCAAATTGATATAAAACTAGCAAGGACATTGTTACTACTGAATTCTCCTCAAGCATGAGTCAGAACAGTTAATAAGGATATTCTTACTCTTCACTCCTAAGAGAAAATAACAAATTGCTTTTTTCTGTTTGCCCATTCAATGGCTTACACTGTCTCTAGTACAAGCCGCTTCTTGGTAAGTTAATGACAACTGGGATTAGGTGGTTTCTGTGTGAGAGACTGCCAGGCAGCTGTGGCTGGAGCAATACAGTCAATGCAGAGTCAGCAGCAGGAAGTGGAATCGAATTTCCAAGCCAGGCTGACTCAGGTGCCCTTGCTGGTGTCCTTTCCTGGTAGGCACCAACTTGTTCGTCCTCTGGGAGGAGAAACCTGAATCCGAGCATAAGCACCTCACAAGGGTCTCACTGGTCATTTCATCTCTGACACACTGCAACTCTGTTACTGCAGATTCAGTGACAGAAAAATTTTCTGCTAAAAGATGATGGTGAATTCTTCCTTTGGGTCTTTGGGAAAGTTATTTGAAGGTGTTTTATGTGGGTTAGGGCAGGTTCTGTGCTCCCCAGCAGCCTGATGCACTCACTTGTCAAACATTTGAAGAATTCCACATTCCCTAAGCTGCAACTCTACATAGGCCCCATCCAATGTACCTGCAATTTAATGACTAAAAAGTACATACACTTATTTATGCCCCAGTCCACTAGAGGACAGCACACACTCACTTAGCAGGACTGCAAAAACTAACTTTTTGATGGAACAGAAAGCTCTTTGGGGTGGATGTGTTGGAAATAATGTCATATTTCTGTTAAAAAAAATAGTGTATTTCATAAATCCCCTTTCCTAAAGGTGAGTAATAATGCAAACAGTACAAGATGGCCAATGATAGCAAAAGCAATTTATGTATTTCATTGTCATAGAAGTCTTGACGTATACTTTCCTCTGTGTAGTAAATTAGAAATTTCTAGAATTCCTTTTGTAATTTGAAAGTATTCATTAATATCTATGCATCATATTTTCTTTAATTGAAGTTATTCCAGTTGAAATGGAATGTGACTGTCCTGTGAGCTCAGAACACCTAGATTATAAACTGAAATGGAACCCAGCAGGGATGGGGAGGATTACAAAAGACTAACTGTAATGCAGCCTCTAAATTAAAGAAAGAAATTAGAGTGACCTGCTCAAGCCTCACTTCCCAAACACTAGTGATACACTTTCTGAAAACCATAGGAACCCAGCCTGCTGCACATGCAGCATGTATGGAAAATGAGCAACACTGTTAAGTATTTGTACCAAACAGACATAGTTACATAGGAGTTCTTAATACCTCAGGGCTGAGTGGGCTTTTGAATTCAAAGTTTAGTAATATTTAATAATTCACAGTAGGGATAAGTCAGCTTTTTCATTAAAGCTTCAAGTAGCAAATATTTTGCAGGCAATGCAGGAGTTCCTGCAGATCCCTCACCTTGTGGTTTGTGTTTACTCTTTACTTCATCCCCATCTTGGCTGGAAAACGGTACAGAGCCTGATCCTGGCCTCATTCTATGACTTTGGTACTGGAAGGTGGGGATGGTGCTATGGAAAGTGATGTCTCTTGAAGTTGGTTAGATTCACAAACCTCAGGGAACAAAAGCAGGCCAGTTTCATCTGCATGCAGTGGGCCTCATCGTCCCTGTACTTGGAGTGCTGGGTGCACACAGCCTCCACCTTGCACCTTTCACTGGCAGTTTTACAAGTCCAGACTGGTTGCCTTGTAGATTATCCCACTGTCTAGATTGGTCCAGTTTCTTCCTCACGATTTTAAACTGAGGTGAAACCTTTTGGAAGTAAATGATGTAAGGACTGTAGGTACTTTTCATCACACCATGCCATGCAGTTTTTGATGCCACTTTGTCCCATGTTGGCGCTGACTTTGAGTTTTTATCAATGGAAACATTGCCTCTTAAATATTGTCTCCCAGGGATATCTTGTGATTTTTTAACATACTTTAATTAACCATCTGACTAGAATTGTCGGGGTTAATGACAGAGGCGGAAAGTAAATCCTTGAACTCAGAGGAAAGGATCTAACAGCTTATTTATTCATAACAGCAATAACCAAGTAAATGACAAAATGGGACCGTACTTGTACACACACACACACACACGCACACACACACACACACACACACACACACGCACACACACACACATGCGCACACACACCACACACACGCACACGCGCGCACACACACACACACCACACACATGTGCGCACACACACACACACACACACACACATGCACGCGCACACATGCGCGCGCACACACACACACACCACACACACACATGCGCACACACACACCACACACACGCATCTCACACACACACACACACACACACACACACACACACACACACACACACACAGAGTCCACGTAGAGTCTGCGTGGATTGTCTCTTAGCATGATGCCTCTCTGTTGGGCTCTGGAAGGTGAGTGAGTTGCTGTGCCAGCCCAGGGGTTTTTAAACTAAACTCAGCCAATTACAACTAAGGCATTTCACACATTGCTTCATGGGTTTTCCTTATCATCCACACGCATCAGCATCACACTCTCTGTGGCTTGGTTTTCATAGTTATCTGGAGCCCTGGGCATGGTCAGGGGCCTCTGGACCAGGTAGCTTTGCAGCGCTGGGAAAAAATGCCTTCTGGGGCCATGTGTTCCTTATACCATCTTGTTCCACAGATATCTGAACATAAATTTTCTAATTCTGATATCCATTTCTCATTTAAAGCTTTATATTAAAACAAAATATATAATTTCCACAGTTATTTATTGTTGAATAATTTTTATTCCAGTAGACTCAAGTGAATTTTCTATGTACTACTTACAGCACGGTCCTTGTAGCGTAGGAAAGAGACGGCCATTTTGGGTCATGTACACAGTTTCACAGGTGAATGTCCCCACTTGGTTTGCTCTTGGAAAATCAGTCTGTCAATTAGACATTAATAAACTATTTACCTTTTCTTCCTTTTTTCCAGTTATTGTTATTTATCATTACACTTTTGTTTTTTTTTCTTTTACTCATTTAATCACCTAATTGCTTTTAGTGTAACATTTTATGTGGCTATAACTTTTATAACAATTAATCATTAATTTCCTACTATGATAGCCGTGGAAATACAAAGGACTCTGAATCAACTTGGAACACCTCAAGATTCACCAGAATTGAGGCAACAACTGTAAGTATTTTTTTTCCTAAGGCAGAGAAAAGAATACCTATACTATGCTGCAATTGTAGTGACTTTTATTGGAAAAAATGATGGAAATTTAATGAGCTTTCTCTGGTACCAGTGCCATGCTTTATGGAACTTGACTAATCTAGTGTAGACAGGTTTTGTTTTTTTTCTCCTTTAAGGATCTGACTTACTCTACCAAGGCAAAGTTATTTACTTATTTATTTTACATTCCTATTAGTTTTAAAATGGATTTTCGGTGGCTTTTGAAGATTTGGACTTAGAGCTTCTCATATACATATATATGTATGATTTATTTTTTGCTTTTTTATTGGTTTCAATCCAGTATATGTTCAATCTTATGAACTATCCTCCTCAAACAAAACAAAACAAAAACAGGAAATGTCCCAAGTAAGAACTTCAGAAAGCAAGTAGCAGCTTCTAAGCTTCAGTGCAAAGTAAAGCAGTGCATACATGGCGGCTCCTGACTGTACCTCTAGTTCTTCAGATGCTGAGGCAGGCTGAGTGGTAGAGTAAGTCCAGACCAGCCTGTACTACACTGCAAGACTTTGTCTCAAAATTCCAGGCACGCACACATGCACGCATGCTCACGCACACATGTGCACACTCATGCATACATACACTAAACATTTTGAACATATAGTAATTCACTAGAACAAAAGTACAAAAAGATATGCAGAGTTATATAGAAATGCATGTTTTTAGAAGTATCATTTGAAGTATTTGTAGTTACCTGTAGTTTATATTTTATTTTTCTATAATAAAATAGATGCTGAGTATAAATCATAGTTACTGCATCATCACTCATTGAAATAAAATTCAATGCAAGTACATAATAAGTAGTGACATTATTTTGATAGAATTAACACTGGAGGTTCTGAATTCACAGACATGATCATGCAGGTTCCCTTTTGAGAACTTTGAGAGTTAGGAAAGCCTGTCTAAGCAAGGGCATGTGCTGTGTAAAGCTGTGAGCTGGTTGGTATTTCCCTCTATATCTCTATATAGACATGTACATCTGAGCACCTCGTTAGTGTGAGCCCCACTGGCTGTCCATGGGTGCAGTAAGAGGTGTCCAGGGGAGGCCTGGTGTCATTTCTAAGCATTCCTCTAATACAAGATTATATTATTGAATATTAAGTTTTTTCACTGAAATTTGTACACTTTTCTCTATGTCTAGGAAAACACGGGTATAGGGGTTTAATTTACCCCTTTCGTTTATAGGGAAGTCCTGTTAGGTTTCCAATTTCACGTTTAACTACTAGTCAGTTTGTACTACCGGCCTTCCCTTCCGTCTATACCTCAGACCTGGGAACTGGACAAAGACAAGTAGTGTTTCCTTCTCAGATGTCCTTTCAGGGGAGGTACTGAGAAGAGCTGTCCGTTCTTCCAGTCCCTTGAGTCTAAAGGACCAGCCAGCCAGCACTGTCCTGACCACCGCCACCACCTTCTCACCAGAGTCATCTACTTGCATAGCTGATGACTTTCACTTATAGGTAACACCAAATTGCACTTATTTCTCTAGGCTCGGGTAGTCAGGTGAATGAAGACCCTCCTATGCCATATTTCTTAGTATCTTCCAAAACCTAGAACCGAAAGATTTGGTTTCGCAGAAGAAATTGACAGCCAGGTCACAAGCCTCTGAGTACTTTACAGTCTGTAGTTGAGTAAATACCTTGGCGAAGCCAGCTTTGCTGCAACCATTCACCAGCGTTGGCACAGGCAGTGGAGAGCTTTGCTTTCTGTCTTGCTTTATTGCTATTGTCTCCCTTTTTACTTAGGCAGCAGAAGCAGCAGTATACCAACCAACTTGCGAAGGAAACAGATAAGTACATTAAAGAGTTTGGCTCTCTGCCCAGCACCCCCAGTGAGCAGGTATGGGCCTCAGGTGTGAGTTTTGATGTACTACATGTGAGACGAATTAAGTGCATGGTCAGATCTTTGAACTGGGATGCTACAAAGGAAGTTAGGCAGCCAAAAATAATTGTATTTGAGATTAGTTATGAACACAAAACTATATTTAGTTGTTCAGGTCGTACCACATGCTTCCATAAAGCACAAATTATTTCCGTGTAGTAGCCCTGACCCATAATTAAGTGTGTGCCGAGAAAGCACCTCCTGTGTAATTGCTTCCTGACTTTGCAGGATCGCTCCCCCTCTTCGCTCTCCTACCCCTTACCACAGCTCCCCACCCTCACCCCCACCCAAGCATGCACACACTCAAGATGTGCCTGGATGCACAGTTAACTCCTTGCTTACTTACTACAAGTTATTACGTATATAGGGTGTAGGTTTTATTTTCCTAAAAGGGGATTACTTAAAATTGCCTTAACACCAGGACCGATTTACCAGCAGCTAGTGAAGTCTAAGGCAGAGGTCCTGCAGGGTTGGCTTCTGCCTTATGATCAAAATGCAAGTGCTGGAACCCACTGGAAATGCATGTGAGAGGCCATCAAAGAGTTTCTGTGACTGGAGAGTGGGTGACAATTGTCAGGATCAAATAAAGAGCCAAGCAGTGAAGCAGCCACTGTAGGCCCTAGCAAACTTCAGTTTGACTTACTCTGCTTTTCTCTCTTGTCCATCTAGCGTCAAAGAAAGATACAGAAAGACCGATTAGTGGCAGAATTCACCACATCACTAACAAACTTTCAGAAGGCCCAGAGACAAGCTGCTGAGAGAGAGAAAGAGTTTGTTGCCCGAGTGCGAGCCAGTTCCAGAGTGTCGGTAGGTACTTGAGGGACGACTGAAAACATGGCTTTTGCATCATACCATTATGTAACGTTGTAGAGCTCTGTGGTACTCTGAAAACTGTGACTGTTTTAAAGGATCTTTCATTGGGTTTTAAGAAGTCTGATATTGTGTATTGCTGTCGTTACTTCTCATGGAGCAATAGCCGAGTACAGACTACACGAAAACCGAAAACCCTGGAACGGATCAGTGAGCGTGTGCTCTGACGTTGACTTGAGTTCATCGGGTTTTCAGTCTTTCAGCAGTTGCCACTAGTTGATGTTTCATTTTTTAATGCTCAGGTCCCACAATGATATTAAATATGAGCTAAATGATAATTATTATTTGGACCTTGTAAATAGTGAATCAGTAAATTCCCTCCTTGTCGGCTTAAGATATTATTTTGGCATTGCATATACAGTTGACCTTGAAAATTAGAACAAGAACTTAGCTTTCCCTGCTCCCATTGCACATGTGTGCATATATCCATATGTGTGCACATACATGTATACCCACGTATATGCACACACCCATACATATGCTCACATGCACATATATACATCCAAATGTATGCACATGCACATATGTATGCACATCCATGTCTGCACACACACATGAACACATACTCACACGAAACACAGATAGGCTGTCTTCAGGGAAAATGTGAGTGTTTTGTTACTTTTTCTTATTCTTGCTTTCTTTCTGTCCTCTAAATTATTCAGGGTGGTTTTCCTGAAGACAGCTCAAAAGAAAAGAATCTTGTATCCTGGGAAAGGTAAGAAATAAGAAAACTGTCTTGCAAATCAAAACATAATTTTTGAGGCTTTATATATTATAGTCCATGATGAAGAATGAAACCTTTTATTATAATATAAATAGCCTATTATTTGTAAACTGAAATAGTAGATTTGGAGAAAAGTAAATATTTATAAACTATTTATTATGTAATATATAAATAGAACATGCAAATAAAGTTACTTTCTTACTTTTAAGAATAAAATATTCTGGGCTGGAGAGATGGCTCAGCAGTTAAGAGCACTGACTGCCCTTCTGAAGGTCATGAGTTCAAATTCCAGCAACCACATGGTGACTCACAACCATCAGTACAGCTACAGTGTACTCATATACAATAAATAAATAAATGAATAAATAAATAAATCTTAAAAAAGAAAAAAATATTCTTATCCGAGTTTATCAAGTATGACTTTTAATAAGTAAATCAAACGGTATATAAGCTGAAACCATGAGTAGAATGAAAATGGGGTAAAATTTGAATACAATGTCTATTTATACCTAGAAGCTTTTCTTTACTTATTGCAGCTTTTTGGAGACAGAATCTTTCTGTGTTATCCAGGCTAGCCTGGGACTCACAATGCAGCCAGAACTGGTCTTCAGTTCCAGACCAGACCATTCTGCCTTACTCAATGAGAACTAGGATTATAGGCACTTACTTCAGCACCTTTCTAAATGAGCAATATTCTGATCTTAAGGATCAAAATATCTGCTTTCAAAAGCGTGTCTTAAGTAGTAAGTACGTCTTCTTTCTGTTTGTTTTTATAGCCAAACACAGCCTCAAGTACAGGTCCAAGATGAAGAAATTACAGAGGATGACCTCCGGCTCATTCATGAGAGAGAGTCTTCAATCAGGCAGCTGGAAGTAAGCCTTCTAAGGCCATGGCGGTCCACGCACCTGGGGAACCCTAGAGAAGAAAATTCTATAAACATCTGGCAGCTTGATGAAGTTTCTAGTGTAGAATTTGGAATAATTCCTGTGTAAGAAATGATACTGTTGGTACTAGGGTGAGAAGCCATATTCCTCCCACATTGTTAATCACCCAGAGTTCTCTTGAGTATTGAGAAAACTCCACTCTAGAAAACCCTTTCCAGAAGAACCCAGGCAGCGTCCTGAAGCATATTCCCACCGTTCCTCCACGAGTGAGACTTTGGCAGTAGCAGTAAAAGAACTGTAACTTTCTTAGTATGTCCACCACATCACAGAGATAAAGGATTTGTTAAATTGTAGTTCTATTGAACTGATCCCGCTCCTAAAAGTGGGCTAATAATAGCTATCAGTAACTACAGTTGACCGAAGGTCTTCCGTGTGCCAAGGCACTGTGATAACTCTGTGAATTTTTTTCATTCTTTCTTCACAAAAGCTCTTTAAACTTACTAAATATGTCATTATCGTTGACATTTTACAGATGGGGAAGCTAAGGCCATGATAGATATACAAATGTCCTTACACACTTTAAAAAAAAAAAAAAGAGTCTTTAGTCGGGGAAAAATAAATAGGTATATATTGAGGAAAATAAAGTTAAAATTTCTTTACCCAATAAATTTATAATCTGTTTACCCACTAATGATGTTTATAGTTTCACTAATATCTACCGGATATTCAAATTTATTAATACATGGCTTTAAATTTATACAGGTTTTATTCATTGAAATTGTCAAGTTGATGGGTAGATTTTTATTGAAATACAAGAATATTCATATTCTTCTAATCTAATATTGGTTGTGACAAGAGAAATTATCAGGTTGACCTTAGTACTCCACAGCCTTCCTCAGTTTCTGTCCTGCCTCACTTGAGGTAGTGGATGTCACAGATTTACTTTGGACAACTAGGAGCTATCCAGAGGCTGTTAGGTTAGAATTGCTCACAGTAGTATATGTTTCTGATGTTCCTAAAGTTTATATATTACTTCTAAATGCATGCTTATATATGTATGAGTAGATATAAATTTGTTTGTTTCTTTTCTCTTTTCTTTTGAATTCCCCCATTGAAGGAATGGGGACCATGTTTCTAATAATGCATGATAATGTGTGCTTTTTGTCTTAGGCTGATATTATGGACATTAATGAAATATTTAAAGACTTGGGAATGATGATTCATGAACAAGGCGATATGATTGGTAAGTCCTGCTGCTATGGACTGTGAGGTGAGAGCCAGCGACCTGCAGTTCACCTGCAGCAGCTTTCTTAATCAGGAGTATCCTCTTCCTTCCCATTTCTATAGTCTACAGTTTGCAAGCTGCCCTTGCCTCTGTTGGCATTCCTGTGGATTGAAGGAAGCTCCTCTTGCTTCAAAAGCTTTGAGTGTAATCAACGCCTCCTCAAGATGGGACATACGGCCCCACATGGCATCCCAACCTACTTCCAGTGCTTGCTTTTCATTTTTATCCAAATAGGACTGGGTGATCGCATGACATTTGTAATTGTGTGTGCCGTCTTGTTTTGTGGGAAATAGCTACTTGCCTGGTCATTTGCTCCACCAATTACCAAGTAGTTTTTGATAGATTTTTTTTTTTTAAAGAATTTATTTATCATGTATATGAATTCACTGCCACTGTCTTCAGACACACCAGAAGAGGGAGTTGAATCCCAATACAGATGGTTGTGAGCCCCCATGTGGTTGCTGGGAATTGAACTCAGGACCTCTGGAAGAGCAGTCGGTGCTCTTAACCGCTGAGCCATACTTCCAGCCACAGTTTTTGATAGATTAATATAGCTCATTTAGCTACTAGAGGACTGAGACCCATGGCATGAAAGATTTAGGTTTGAGATGTAACTATGGAAGTGTGTAATAGATGAGATCATTAAAAAAAGAAATGTATGGAAGCTGGAGGGAGAGTTCAGTGGGTAAGAGCTCTTGCTGTGAAAGCTGAGTCTGAGATCACACACCTGGGAAAAGAAAGCTGGCTGTGGCAACACGTGTTCCTAAGCCCAGAACTAGCAAGTGCAAAGACTGGCTCTTTGTGGTTTGTTCCTTGCCTAGCATCAGGTCCAGGGGACTCTGTCTCAAAGGGCTAAAGTGGAGAGTAGTGAAGCAGGATACCTGAGATATATGTGTGTATATATATATATATATATATATATATATATATATATATACACACACACACACACACACACATTTACACTTCCACACATGTGCACACATGTCCATGTGTACAACACACACATACACACACACACACACACACACACACACACACACACAATGGTAGGGCTGGAGAGATGCTCGGTTAGTAAAACTGGTTGGTACACAAGGCACGAGGACCTGAGTTCAGATCTCTAGCACCTACATAGACTGAATATAATGTGGGCACATGCTACCCTAGCCCTAATCGGAGAACCGAGGAGGCAGAAACATGGGTATCCTTGGAGCTTACTAGCCAATTAGTCATGCTGAATTAATGAGCTCTAAATTCAGGGAGAGGCTCTGTATCAAAAAGTTGTAAGGAAGACACCTGATGTCAACTTCTGGCCTCCACACCCGTGTTTACAAGTATGTGCACACCAGAAATGTATGGTCTAGTTATAGAAAGACCAGGGTGTAGTTAGATGGGTCTGCCATTGCAGAATACAATCACCAGCTCTGACACCTAGAGAAGTACAGAAAAGAACAGTGCTGAGTCAGGAGCCAAGATAGCCAAGAAATTAAGAAGCCATGAGATCTTTGAGTGTCTGCTGCAGAGGAAGGATTGATTGACGAATGTGACAGTGACCTTTGAGAGTCTACAGGAAGAAGAAAGAGACAAGGTCTCTGGTCCTGCAAACCAGTGTCAGTTCTACCCTCAGGTTATAAAAGCGTAGAAAGGAGGGCTACAAAGGCCTTTGGGCCCCGGGTGTGGTTTGCACCTCTCTTCAGTTAGGAGAAGGAAGAAACCAGAATGTTACCAGATTCTTACAGTGAAGTTGACCACTGTCCCATGCATAGTAGGTAGCCCATTTCATTTATGTGAATGACTTGAGGTAAGCTGCCCTTACAGAAATAAACACAAAGCCAAGAGACTCGTAGAATCAGCAGGACATTTTGATTAAATCAACATACAAAGGACCAAGGTAGAGTGTCCAAGGCTTGTCCATTGCTCTTGGGGAGACCATGTTTTTGAGACGTTGAGGTGGCTTTTTTCCTATGTGATGACAAAAGGCTTTGGGACTGGGCAGAAGGGAGTCAGTTGTTTTGCACTTTGGTCTTGAGACAGTGAAAGCTCTGGGGTTAGAAACTGACAGGGGCTTGTGCTGGCCCCGATTCAGTATCTGCAAAATGACAGGACTGTGTTGTGTGCAGGAAGAACTGGAGAAGGTGATTATGGTCCGTACATTTGTATATTGGTTGGGCTGTGTCTTTTCCTTAAATGTCTGCTGCATGAAATTTATTGATTTATTGCCAGAGCACCAAATGTGTTTAACAATGTTGTGTGTGTATTTTATTTTAAAGACAGCATAGAAGCCAATGTAGAAAGTGCCGAGGTTCACGTTCAACAGGCAAATCAGCAGCTGTCAAGAGCAGCAGATTATCAGGTAATGTTTTATAACTTGGAGTTTTGATTTAAGATAAAAATATATAACCAGTTTGAAGTGGCTGTGTATGCTGATATTAGAATTATGTGGAAAGTTAGTGGTGGCAGGGGTCAGAAATAAGCCGGTCAATTTGGAATGCTAGTCAGTTGGTTTGGCATCTGGTTTCTCATGGCAATCCACAGAGATAGGAAGTCATGAAGCTTGCAAGAGATTACTACTCCAGGCTTTATCCATCGTGGGGGTCCCTACAAGCTCATCACTGGCAAGGAACCCATATGGGTAAGCTAAAAGTGAAACGGGTCAGCAAGGCACAGCCAATGCTGGGTCAAAAACTTCTGCAGTCTTGACACTGAGCAGTGTATTTTTCATCCATTTAAATACAGTAAAAATGGAGACCATTTGGAAAAAATGATTCCATAGACAGTTATCACAACAGAGCTTTGGGGATGGCTACATTGAAGAGCATCTCTTTAGCAAAACGTGTGTGACTTTTATGTGTGTAAGCATAGGTTCTCTTGACAGATGAGCAGAGCTCAGGACAAGGGCCTTGGGAGGGAGGGTTTAATAAGCATAAAGATGGGTTCTATTGATTGAGAAACAATGCTGGGGTATTTGCAGAGTGGCAGAGATCACTAGGTATTAACACATCCATTCCCAGATGTACGGATGGCAAGCAGTGCCATTGTCCTTCATTAGAAAGAAAAGCTACATGTTTAAGAATTCTAGTGTTTCTAGTGCTATGTGGGAGCTGCCCTCTGCATCCTCAATGGTTTATGATGTCATAGCAACACCCAACACGTGGAGAGACCTCTTGGGTGGCCTGCTTCTCCCCATTTCCCTTTCTTCCCTGCTACTTTTTTTTTTTTT
>JADRCD010186292.1:0-15992 GCA_019843815.1 Montemys delectorum | reverse complement strand
AAAAAAAAACATTTCGCATCTCTCTCTCTTTTTTTTAAATTGTAAGTTAAAAGTTGACCTTATCTTTACCTTTTTTTTTCTTTTCTTAGATATTTTCTTTATTTACATGTAAACTTTTCCTTTCCCAGGTTCCCCTCCAAAAAACAAACAAACAAACAAAAACAACAAGAACAAACCCCTTTTGCCTCCCCCCTCCCCATGCCTGCCACCCCACCTTCTCCCACTTATTGGCCCTGGCATTCCCCTACACTGGGGCACAAAACCTTCACAAGGCCGAGATCCTTTCCTCCTATTGATGATCGAATTTTCAATCCTCTACTATATACGTGCTGCCAGAACATTCAGTCCCACCCTGTATAGTCCTTGGTTGGTGGTTGGGTCCCTGGGAGCTCTGAGGGTACTAGTTAGTAATTATTGTTCATCGCATCTCTATTCCATCTGCATCAGTAGTTCTGCATCTAAGTCATGGGCTAATTTATTTATTGAAACCTTCAAGACTGTAAGCCTTGAGAAATCACTCTTCTCTGTGATTGGCTATCTCCTTCTACTGCCAGTGACAGCAGCTGCCTGAAAACGTTCTATATGCTGATGTTTTCTCAAGATCATTAGGACATTCTTTTAATTAGTTTATAAAAAATATTTTGCAGGGAATCTTGGTTGGAAATAAGGTTATAATAAAATAGTTCATATATCTTTCCTACTTTTAGGGATCTGAGAATAACATTTAACGTTTAGCCTTTTTTGTTTTAGTTATGCTGCCTACTGAATATAGTAATGTTAGAAGAGAAATATAGAGATAATATATATTATAATATATGAGATTATCCATCTGTCTATCTATCTGTCTGTCTATCTATAGAGAGGAGTTAGTTCTTATTTAATATGGAAAACATAGATTTTCAAGCAAAAAGAATTTGTCTAGTTGTTTTATCGTTGACACTTATAGATGCCTATGAAATTGTTTTCAGTATCAGCAGAGAAGGCATATATATCTTAGTTAGTGTTTCATTGCTGTGAAGAGACACCATGACCAACACAACTCTTATAAAGAGAAACATTTAATTGAGGCTGTCTTACAGTTTCAGAGGGTCAGTCTATTATCATCACAGGGGGAAGCATGGCACTGTGCAGGTAGATATGGTGCTGGGGGGTGGCTGAGAGTTCTACATCTCCATTTGAAGGCAACGGAGGGAGACTGTCTTCTGCAGGCAACAAGAAGGAGGGTCTCTTCTGCACTGGGCAGAGCTTGAGCATAGGTCCTCAAAGCCCATCTCCATAATGATACATTTTCTCCAATAAAGCTACACCTTCTAATAGAGCCATTTCCCATGGGCTAGTGGTATTCAAACCACCACAGCATAGGAGGAAGGGGAAGAGGTCAAAGAGAAGGAGGAAGAAATGAGCGAAGAGGAGGTGGAAGGGGAGAAGGAATAAAAACAGGAGAAGCAAGAAGAAGCAGAGGGAGGGTGAGGAGGAGGAGGAGGAGGAGGAGGAGGAGGAAGAGGAGGAGGAGGAGGAGGAGGAGGAGGTGGAAGAAGAAGAAGAGGAAGAGGAGGAGCAGGAACATGGGGTGACTCAGTCCAGAATGAGATAAGCTCTCATTTGGTTAGGAGATGATAATAAGACCACGTGTTTAAACAGCAGCTGTGAAGAGACTGGGGTCTTAGCCCACCTGGCCTTGCTTGTGCTTGGAGTAGTTCCTCATTCAGAAGTCCCTGGAGTTGGTTGCCATGCAGGTGGGGTCTCCTGTGGAGCTGATTGTTCATGCACTGTGAAACTCTCTTCCAATTACTGAAATCAAATTTTCCCCCATGCCTCAAAGCAGAGACCATTCTGAAGCCTTTGAAAGCAATTTCTCGTTTGATTTCTTTGCAAACTGACACATCACTGTTTACTCTCTGATGGAAAAGCTGCTTTTATAGTGTGTTACCAAGGGTGACTTCTCTTCCCTGTCCCTCTGACTCTTTTAAGTTGGATTCTGTGACCCTCTGCATGCTTTGAGACCCTCTCGGAGAACACCCAAATCACTCCCTGAATATGCAGTGTGTGATAGAGTGAAAATAATAGAATATAATAGCAATGATCATTACTATTTAATTTTTTAACAGAAGTTTATTCTTAACTCATGCTAGCCTAGAACTATGTAGTATAGGCTGGACTTAAACTAATAGCGGTCTTCCTATCTCAGACTCCTAAGTTCTAGAATCACAGGCACAAGGTTACATTCATTCAATCATTCTCTCCCTTCCCCCCTTTTGCTGGGAGGGAATCAAACCCAGGGCTTTGTGAATGCCAGACAGGCACTCTACCACTAAGCTCAGTCCCATCCTTTAACCAGGAGACACTCCGCCCCGATCCCTCCAAAGCTCACCTTGAACTCTCGCTATACTAATTACTTTGTTAGTCTGCTTGATTGGAAGCTTCAAAGAACTAGACACATTGCTTTGAGAGAATAGTTTTTTATTAATTTATGTATATAGGTTACCTAACTCAAAATCTTATTTCCCAATTTAAATTATTTTTAAATAAATGCTACTCTTCCTATAATCTCTCATCTATAAGAAAAAAGGAGTCTTTTCTTCTAGTGATGAACACTAATTCTCTTAATTTATCAGAAAAAAGCCTTTATGCTTATAATTATCAGCTCACTGTGAGGTGTGTGTGTGGTGTATTTGTAATGAAAGGGAGACTCATTTTGCTCTATAGCTAGTTTCCAAACAAAAATTACAAAAGATGACAATTTTACAACTTTTTAAATTTATACATTTTTACCATTTAAAGAATAGTCAGTGCTCTTAACCTCTGAGTCATCTCTCCAACCCCAATTTTTACCATTTAAAAATCTATTTAGTAATCTTTAGCTTCAGTCTCACACTGATACCAAGACAAATCTATTTCCTGGAACCTCAAAAAAAAACATGTAACATGGCAAGGGCCATGGCTCAGTGGAAAACTGTATATGTAGCACTCTCGATCAATTTCCAGCCACTGCCATATAGACAGACAGATGAAAATATGTGGTAGATGGTTAGAGCTATGCCTTTTGTCTAGCCATAGAGGGGAATGGAGAATTGTTGGGGATGGATGGTTCTGGGGAGCCTGTCTTGGGGATGCTTTTCCTGGCCCGAACAGTGAGTTCAGCATGGCTGGTACAGATCTTTGTCCCTGTTCCTGTGAAAGCCAGAAGGCATGCTGTCAGACACCAGCTCCCAGAGTGGGTGACCTGGCTCTCTGGGATATTGCAGGGCATTTGCGCAGTCATGCAGGAAGTTTGTTTCAGGCTTAAACTGTGTGGCCAGCATTGTGCCTGAGTCCTCAGAGTATCTAGGTATAAACTGGTTATCAGCCAAAGGTTAGCAGTTGTTTCATATTTTGACCTGTGCTTTAATTTGTGTTTAAAAATAACTTTTAAAGAAAACTGTTAAGACCTGTATAGCTAAGTAGTTAGGGTCACAGGCTCATGGAGCCATCAGATTGCATAGCTATGATGTAGAGTTGTAGAGTTGATAAAATCCAAGCATCCTTACTTCAGATGAAATGGCATCCCAGAAGAATGGGGAGATCGCTCCGTCAGCACTATGCTTGTCACCAAAGCTGGGGACCGGAGTTTGAATACCCAGCACCCAGATAAAAAAACTCAGGGTGGTATCCTGTAACCCAGGAATTGGGGGTGTTGAGTGACTGAGAAAGGAGAGTCCTTGGGACTTGCTGGAAAGTCACTCTAGCCAAATCAGTAAGCACCAGGTTCACTCAAAGAGCCTGTTTCAAAAGAGTAGAGGTCCATGAAAGAAGATGCACTATGTTACCTCTGGCCTTTACAGATACCTGTATACACACAAATGCATGCACACACATGAGCATATACACATGGAAGTTTATTGTTAAATATAGGCTTGTGCCTTTAACTTGGGTTCATTACAGGACTTAAGTCCATCCTGTTTTGTGATTTGGGGGTTGTACATGATTTCCTACATCAAAGCACTCTGGAGCATTTAACAAAGAACAGCCCACACCATCTTAGTTTTCACTCACTCTTCCGCATGCTTCAGGTTTCTTTCAGCCTTACTTGTGGAATTTCTTATCTACTGCTACGGCATGAGTTTGCCCTGTTGTTCCTTCAACTTGCTATGCAGTTAGTCATGAGACAAGCTTTTCTTTAAGCTACCATTATTACATAAATGTTCACTGAGCTTAATCTGTGGGAAGCAAGCCAGGCATGACTACCCCTGGAGATAAATGCATGCGAGGCATGGGGGATATGCTGTCTTTTCTGTCATTGCTCTATGATGACTTCGTGGAAGAAAACAGCCCATTAAAAACAATATATAAGGAAAATATAATGGAGTTGATTGCAGCTAAGGTTGGAATCTAGTGCTGTAGTAATCTGAGCCCTTGGTAGCTAATTTCTGACTTATCCTATTGAGAAAGACAGAAAAGAAGGTGGCTACACTTTATACGGATAGAGCACGGGACATATATACTCTATGAAACAAATGCAACAGTCAGGTAAACATTTGGAGAGGACAGGCCAGGATGGCCAAATTGGAGATGCTAGGGCAATGTCTACATCATCCTCACCACATCCAAGTAGCTGTCCTGCAGGGCATGAGCCTGGTCATTGCAGGCTACTCTAAAGCCTGTGTTAGTCCATCCACAGCGCTAAGAGGGAGGGCTTCAGCACATCCTGAAGGGAAATCACATTTGGAGAGAGGATGTAACCAAGGGAGGATTTTGAGGTCTATTGGTCAGCATTCCAAATTTGGAAAGAAAAAAAAGTTAGTCTTTTGTTTAATGTTTAAGTTGAGATTTTTCCGTGCAGGAGACAGTCATGGGCTGACTAGACTTGAATGTCATTGGAAAAGGAAGAACTCAAACCGGTCACCAACAAGACCAGAGTGCCAGGTTTCCTGGAAACATCACCCAAACCCAAAAATTTCTCAGAATTTTCAGAGGCGCCAAGGGACTGTTTGCATTTCAATGGGCAAGTTCTGAAAGGCCTGGAAAGTTCTCAGCTTTGCTTTCTCACTGGAAGGCAAGACCCATTGCCATGAAGAAGAGAAAGCACCCTTAGAGCAGCTTCATGAAAAGCCAAGAGAAGGGATCTCTGGGACATTTTAATTGTCTCATCCTTGGCTACAGAGCCAAGATGAAGGGGATCAGGCCATGACAGTGAGTAGAAAGCAAAGCCCTGTTAGCTTTACAACAAAGGCAGCCAGTCTAGGGAGCCACCTTGCATTTGCCTATTTTGAAAGAAAGATGGAGCTTTCTAGGTTCAAAGAAATATAGTTGCAATGCTGCAATAGAACAATGATTTCCAGACCCATAGACATACATTCATCTTGAACATTTCATCTTTTTGTATGCCACAAATATCCCGTGTGTTGCCGAGCATGGAGAGCACTGTGCTTGGGAACATCGTCTTGGAGAACCATGTTTAACATTATTCCGAGTTAAGGCTTGGAAATACTGTAGGTAGATGTGTAGTTAAGAGTCAAAAACCGAAAAAAATTAGAATTAGTAGACAAATATTTGGTCCATTAAACCTTAAATTTTAGGTCTGACTAACATTTAGGAGCACTGAAGAAATAACTTCTACATTATAGGCTGTCCATTTGTTCTTTAAATGGATTGATTCCTAAATGACATGTTAGAGCTGCCACACACACATTTTACACAGAAGTCTGAATATCTCCATTTCCTTCCTGAGTTGTTCAACTCACTCAGTGCCCATGCTACCACCACCACAGAGGCTTGCCTAGGCCTGAGAGAGAACTGAGAGACAATCCCTTCACCATGATATTTCTGTAGGAAAATCCCAGAAAGAATCTGGTGGGAGAAATGACTCACCTTTAAATAGATGTAGGTTAGCCCTGACTGGAGCTAGCCTGTCGGCCAGTCTAGAGCTTTCCCACCGTAACCTGTCCAGTTTCCCCCTTACAATTCCTTCTGTATAGCCTGACAAGGAAACTGTCTGTGGACACCGCTTTGCCCATGTCATTTTCTTACTCAAAATATCTCAGTGTGGGTGGAGCCGTGGCTCAGTGGTTAGGAACACTTGCTCTTGCAAAGGACCTGGGTTTGTTTCCCAGCAGTCTCGTGGTGTGGTTCACAAACACCTGTAACAGTTTTATGGAGGAGCTCTGATGTCCTCTTCCTTCTTCCCAGGGCACTAAGCATACATGTGGTACATACACAAACATATATGCAGGCGAAACACTCACACATATGAGATTAAATAACATACTTCTTTTAAAAAGAAGAAGCACTGAGCACATCTCTATGGATAGTGGAAACAGCACCGCTCCTAAGCCAGGGTAAGTTCCCCAACCAGTCCCTTTAGTTGGCTGTTCTTCTCTCCTAAATCCACTCACGTGCCTGCCAATATGCAACAGTTGCTGCTGCAGCAGCCACTCTACGCTTTCTCTGAAATATGCCATTTCCTGTATTGCATTGCTCTCTCTTGTTTTTTAAAGAGCCTTTCCTTGTCCTTAGTAGGAATTCAATTCAGGCTTCAAAATGCAGCTTGACTGGCATTTCCTTAACGTATTACCCTTAAACTTCTCCATGCACGGAAGTCGTTCTCAGTCCTCTAAATTGATTTAAAATTAATTTAAAACTTTCTTTCATGTTATTGTATGACATTTATCACAGCTGGAGCATTTGGAATTTGTAGTCTTCTTTCCACATTGTAAGACTTCAGCAGAGGATATTTTTTTTTTTATATGCCCATCTCCTGTAGGGTCTTGTGTATAAAAGGATGGGCTAAATTATCTTTTTGAAATGAAATGTACTAGAAAATGTAAAAATCAGAATAATAATATATATTATGCTAGGTAGAGTATAATATCTATTTCCTCTAAGACTGTGTTATAAAATTACTTGAAAATATATTACTCACTTTTGGAAATATCATGATAAAATCAATGTTAGTTTATATTTTTAGGTGATATTAGGGTTTAAAATATTCAGATGAAAGATAAAAAGCAGTGTTAACACTCTTAGGATGATTTTAATGTAGTTTGACAGGATAGTTTTCTTGTATGTTCTCTGTCAAGCCTCCTTGTGTCACGGGCTAGGTTGTGTGTAGCTCAAGGAGGGTGGTTACATCTCAGCAGTTTGTGGCAGTGAGAGAAAGGTGCAGGTTCTAATGCGCTGTCGATGTCTTCTTTACTACACGTCTATTACGCTACTCCATTTCTCATTGCTGTGACAAAGTACCCGAGGACATGAACATGTAAGGAGAAAAGGTTAACTTTGGCTAACTGTTTTAGAAATTCTAGCTCATGTTTACTTTGCCCATCTTTTGTGCCTGTGCCAAGGTAGTCCCCTGTGGCTAGGAGAGTATGACAGAACATACCTGCTCACCTTGACAGGGAGGTGGGGAGAGAGCGCTAGCCCGGTAACTCCTTTATCAAGGCGTATCCCTCCTATGGGGTCCAACCCCTTACAGGCTCCTTTCTCATCCAATATCTTCAGGCTTGGATCAAGCCATCAGATGAACCTATGAGGGAGTGCTTAAGATGACAACTGAAATGCTTGCCTTCTCCCTTAACTGCCAGCCCTTAACTACCCCAGGGTCACTTCAAACACAAAAGCTGTTGCTATGCACAGGCCACTTAAGCTGCTTCCTTAGTGGTTTAGGAAGCAGCCTTGATACTCCTAAATCAGATCCGGAGATAGGCTACATTGGCTAATGGAGAACTTCAAGGGTGGGCTCTCTGAACCTGTCTTCTTAACCTGCTTAGACTTTAAATAATTAGTAACCATTAACATGACAAGGGAGCCACTCTGTTAGCTCATCACAGTCCATGGTAAATGTATATATTCCTCTATAACCAAGTGCCTAGAGAACACACAGTTTTATGTGGCTAAGTCTTTGCCTCCATTTTAGAAGAAATACAGATTGTGGTAGAATATGCAAGAAAACCCCTGCAAGAGTGATGATTCAATGCTTTGGATTCCCAGCTTAGGAACCAAAGGGAACCAGGAGTCTCCACTACCAGGAGTGCCAGCTCTCTATTACAAACCAAACTAGACAAGATCAGACCAGACCAGACCAACCCAAGCAAACCAAACAGACAAAGCAGGTGACAAGTCTTTCACAGAGTTTAGTCACAGGGCTAAGATTTCAGGAAACTATACCCAAAGCCTAATTCTATGAGTGAGTTACATAATGAATAACTTATGTCCAATGAGGACTTTAGTTGGAAACTAGAGGCACTCAGAAGTTGTGGTGGAGAAATACAGGCATATTAGCATGAAGCTGAGAATCTTATCTCTGTCACCCTGCATTGTGCTGGGACCCTGCTAGTAAACGCAGCCCTTTTCACCCCATGTGAGCAGTCTGTTTTCCATTTATCTCTAGATATGTAAGGAATGTTACTGAGCATGGATCCAAGACTGTGAGATCAGTGCTGGTGAGATAGCTCATTGGGTAACTGTGCTTGCTGCTCAAGCCTGACGGTCTGAATTCAACCCCAGAAACCCCCAGGAAGGTGGAAAGAATTGAACAACTGTACACAGCTGTCCTTTGACTTCTGCATGTGAACAGTGCCACACACCAAATAGCGCACAAATACACACTCAACAACAATAAGTACAATTTAACAAGAGTTCAGACCACAATGGGACCATAAACTTTGATTAGGCTGAAAAGGCTCAGAGTGGAGCTCTAGTGGAAACCTTCAATACTGGAGTGACTCCCATGGAACAGTGTTCCATCAGGTGGTCATCCCCATGGAGCTGGGGTAAAAAGAATGTTGTCTGTTGCAGCAAGGGTCAGAGTAGGAGTGGGATAAGCTGTGCTTTCTCCTCTTAGCACATTCTCATGCAGCAGAGGTTGAACCGTATCTGCCTTGGTGAGAAGATAAAGTTCCAGATAATCCCATGTATAACCCCATGTATAATTTCATGTGTAATCCCATGTATAATATAACTTTATGTATAATTCCAATTTACAATCCCCATGTATAACTAAGTATAACCTCCATGTATAATCCTATGTATAACCCTATGTATAACCCTTGTGTATAACCCCCATGTATAACCACCATATATAATGCCTGTGTATAATCCTCATGTTTGCCACTTTAGTCACAGTGTTTATAAGTTCACTAAGGGGCCAGCCAGAATAGCAGCTCCAGTCCTTCAGATATGTTCCCTCACTTTCTGTGGTCTCTGGTCTCTGACTTTCACAAATCTACATTACAGAATTTGGTGGCTAGAGAACAAAGCAGGTATCAGTCTCTCCTGGGGTCATAGTTCACCTTACCAGATTCTTCCTCTTATTTATGGAATTCTGCGTGTAGCTTTCCTTTTCAGCTGCCCATTTCATCTAGCAGCAGACATCTGAGTACAAGTATGCACTATCTTCTTAAAGACCCACCCAATTGTATAAAATCAAATTCCTTAAAAGGTCCTCTCACTGGTGTATGTTCAAAGCATTCAGTGACTTACTGAGGCTTTTAAGTGTCTCCTAGGTAAACATTTCTCCAGGAAAAACCATGAAATCCAACCTAATAAAGCCCAAGTCTCCAGGCAGAGTAAACACATACTTTGTTACTTGCACACTATAAGTAATGGAAAGAGGAAGCCTGGAGCCTTGTATTGCAGTTATTGCAGACATAACACTGCCATTCAGTGTATTACTTCATCTTGAAGGATAATGCTCCAACCTGTAACCTGGACTAGGCTAATACCAAAATCTTGACCATATTGTTATACTGTTTATATTGTTAGCTGCTTTTAAGTCGAGCAATGCCTGGTCCTTTCAGTGGTTTTGGACCCCAATGGTTCTACATACATTCTGAACATTTTCACCATACAATTAGTCCTTTGGTGAAGGCAGTGTTGGATGTGAGGCATGTTGGTAAATCAAGCTTCACATATGAAAGGATGTTTGGAAAGAAGATTGGGCAAAAGGAAACTATATGTGAAGTAGATACAAATTTCTCATAGGGCCAAGTGATGATCCATCTAGGCTTAGGTCAAGTGTAATCAAATGATATTAAATTGATGTCTGGGCCTTGTTGCAAGCAGGCAGGGCATTCAGTAGTAGGCATAGCTAGACCTGTGTGGTAGTCGGCTTTATTTCAACATAACAAAATACCCATAGCAATGAACTCATTAAGAATAAAAGTTCAGGTTGGTCGTGGTCTTGAAAAGTCCAGCCTAAGATCAAAAAGTTCCAATTATTTGGGTTTCTGGTGTGTGGGGTGTATCACGACAGGAAAAGTGGATTGCTTCATAAACTGAGCAAACGAGGATGACTGAGAAGCTGGGGTCCCACAACCACCCCAACAAGTAAGCTTCCAGTAATCCAAGAGCCTTCCAACACCTGGGGAAACAAATCTTAACCCAGACCTTTAGGGCACTCTTGTACACCCATGACAATCTGTTCTGGTAGGAGAAATGTAGCCTGTTCCATACCTACTATCTTAATAGGTTCATTGCCACAGCATTGGTGAGGCATAGCTGAGTGGCTACTATGCCTATGTGGTTGTTGAAAGAGTCTTAAGGAGTAGATACTCTTAAGAAATAGGGAGATGTACAATGTAAGCCCATTGTCATACGTTTATTCACATACCTTCTCCACATGCTTTCTTTATATTCATTGTCCATGCTCAGTATTAAATGCTTTCTTTTTTTTTTGGAAGACCAAACCATTGGCTGTTACCTGGGACTTTCATATATGCACCTCCCAGACCCCCTTACCCTTTATGAAGTGGATGATGGGATATATGTCCTGCTTTGGTGTCTGCTATAAACTTCTTATGCCATTTTCCTTTAGAACACTTCCTGTAAGGCTAGAGGTGGTGGATGCTTGCCTACAGCCCGCATATCACACTAACTCAACTGTGAACTAAGCCTAGGTAATTTTCTACTTCCTTGAATGTTCACAGGGAAACACCCTTCAAACCAGATGTTCAAGTTGATGGTGAGGCATTCATGCAATAGAGGCAGGTGATATGGGAATACGGGTCACTTATCAGTCACCTATTTATGTGATATAAAATCTCTGGGACATCTAGATCAGATTATAAATATGATATTCTTGTTTTTCAGGTGCACACTGACCTTATGATTCTGTTGTACCACTCCGTCCTCATAGGAAGCTCTGATGACAGAGGTACTTGATATCCCATGATTGGAAGCATTTTAAAAGCTATTATATTTATCACTTTTCTCTTTGTTTTGACACAATATACCTAATAAAAGCATCTTGAAGATAGGAGTGTTTATTTTGGCTCACACTTTGAGGGCACAGTTCACCACAGCAGGGGAGTCATGGCTGCAGGGTTATGAAGCAGTTAGCCACATTGCATTTGAAGGCAGAAAGCAGACTGGAATGACTGCTCATGCTCAGCTTACTTTCTCCGTCTTATTTAGTTCAAGACTCCAGCTTAGGAAATGGTGCCACTCACCTGAGGGAGGGCCTTACAAATTTGATCCAGTCCTGAAACTGTCACAGAGATTCACAAACCAAGGGTTGTTTCTAAGGTGATTGAAGATCTTGTCAGTTTGATAATCAGTTGTAACCACTGCAGACACTGAAAACTATGCTTTTTAAAATGGAGAGTGGTCCTGTACTGCTGAAGGCAAGCCTCTCTTCCCCTTTTGCAGAGGTATATGCTTCAGTTTTTGTCCTGGGACTTTCCAGAAATCCTAGGGCAGAGATATAGCTCATTCATCACCCAAGTCAGGTGTTCAAGTTTGGGTCAGTGCTCATCCAAAGGCCAGTATTTTCACCAAAGGCTTTGTCCCCAGCCAGAATGTGGATAGGCAGATGGTGAAACCATTTGAGAGGTCGAGCTTAGTGTGAAGAAGTTAGCTCATTGGAAGTTTAGAATTGTGATATTAGAGGAGATACTGTGGTCTTATAGGCTCCTCCCTTTTGTTTCCCAGCAGTCATGAGGAGGGAAGTTCATCCTACCATGTGTCTTCATTTCTTACTGCTTTGATACAGATGCAAAGGGATCTGTGGTGTGTCTCAAAACCATGAGTCAAACAAACCATTCCTTTTGTCAAGTTGATTATCTTAGGGATAGTCCTAATGTGATAGAAAGCTGACTAATAAGCGTAAAGTCCAAGCTTACTTGGTAGCTTGAACTCAACAAAGAGTCTTGTGAGTTAACATGAATTAAAACATATTTGTCCCTAAAAAAATCTAGACAGGCTCTCCAAGATTTACACTGCTTTCTTCTTTGACAGAGATAAGAGGCACAAGAACCTCTTATCATTTACTAGGAAAGAATGCTTTAGGCCTCCTATATTATGTGTGTGTCCCAAAACCTTCCCTGATGAGGCAACTACTAAATGTCCATATCATTAATCTCTTGTTGTCTTCCCCAGATATCTAGTGAACTTGGCATTTCCTGTGACACAAGGCAAAATTAACCCATTGTTATCAATATAGTCAGCCAGTATGATGACCTTCTTAATGTCAAGAAAACCAAGATCCTTGTGGACCATTGTGGGAAATATTAAAAAATGAACCCATCAGCTCTCCTTGGGGCCAGACTACGCTCCTGAGCTCCTGCCACCACCATCAACTCTCTCCAGCTAACCCTCACAGCATCTGGCTCACTTATCCAGGGAGCTGCTAGTTCTTCCTCAGCCATAAATCACATATTCCAGTAACTAAATGGAACCGCCAACCTCAAGGTTACAAATCACAGTACCTAGTAACCCGGGAAAATCAAGACTCTTAAAGCTTAATTAACCAATCAGATTTATGTATCAACAATATTATAATTTACAAGATGCCAGCACAACAACTTCACAGTCAATTGACAAGGACAAAAGCTTTTTTCCAATTAATCTAACCTTATGATACCATGACTACTTGTGGCTGGTAAACGCCAAGCGGGTTCGTGTCCACAGCCATCTTCTTTCTCCTCTCCTCTCCCTCTCTCCACTGAGACACTCTCTGTCTTTGTAACAATTAGTTCCATCCCATTTTCCCGGTCCAATCATAGGCCTCCTCTGCACTAATGTAATTGGGCAGGGAAAATCTTGCAACATATCACCCTTTCTTTTTAATTAAATAAAAAAATTTTCTCTCAAAATATAATTTGAGCACAACCGTTACCACTTTGTAAATTGTATGGTATAAGATAGATCTAACACCCAGCCCAACATTTTTGCCAATAAAATTGAACACTGTCGTCTATCCTAACTTAAAAGATGATGGTTCTGCACCTGGCTATGCCCTGCCTTTAGATAGAATGCTATCCTCTCAAATCTGTTCTCTCAAAGTAAATAGCCTGGGCTGGCTATGAGACTATAAGTCTTCAATCCCGTCAGAATTCCAAGAACGATGGAAAATATATAGGAAGCCTAACACAGCTTCCAAAACTTAGCCAATTTGTAGAGACTGCTGATCACCTGGACAGTCCCTTACTTCAAAATGTTGGAGCCTTGGTCTTCAGCCTTCTGGCCAGGATCATCTCACAGACCTTAGAGAAACAGGGTATTAAGGACTAGCCTACTCTGGGTCAGCAGGACCAAACTGTCCTAACCTATAATAGTGTCCTTTCTTTGGACAGTATTATGTCTATAGATGAAATGAGGCTGTCTCGTCACAACTGGAGTGACTCATAAATGCTCAATTTCTTCTATGAATCCAAGACAGGGAAAGATGTCAGGAGCAGAGTAGTCTCAACAATAAGTGAATAAATAACATTAAATGTCACATTTTGTGGATTTCTGATGTTTTTGAAAACCAACTATCTATGGAAAGTAATCTGGACTGTTGTCATTTAACTATTCTCAGCTATTTCTACTTAAAGTGTCTGAAAACACCTTAACAGTAAACTCAGAGCCATGAATTTGCTACTTGGCCATAAACTCACAGGCTTAAACATCTCAGGTCAGATTAAAATAATAGCTATAGAAGGACTGGGTCTAATCCTTGTACTTACAATATTTTGTATCAATAGAAGAAATTTATACCAATGAAATCCTTGATTTTGCATCAAAATAAATTATGTACCAATTAAGAAATTATAACTTCAGTTTAGTAGTAATTAAAGAGATTTCTACCAAATGAGATTATGGCTATATAGTCAAATATAGTAATTCTTCTCTGTTCACAACAAAAGGCAACAGAGTTTACGCTGTACAGTAGCAAGAGAGTAAATATTCTGTTCTCTGTGTGAAAGTAACTTGCATATGGTCTTTCCTATAGAAGGAGAAATCCTATAAGCCAGATGTCATAGACTGCATGGAATTTGTTGTGCATGGTCACTTTGTCTGAGCAGATGATATTTGACAGACCACAGCAACCATTGACTAAGGTGCAATGGGGAACATAATGCTGGAATCAAATGAGGCCTTTTAGGAGGAACCTAAAATGTCTGCACATGGCATTGTTTATGACTTAGCATCTGGAACAAGATTAGAATCAGTTTCAAGGCATTCCACATTGCTTCAGTATCATAATGGCCCTGATGTCACATCTAAGGAGACCAATGTAAATCCCTGGCCTTTTCTAGGACTATTTATCTTAGTTATTAACTCAAATATAGAGGAGAAAAGAGAGGGTCTACAAACTCTTTGAACTCACTCATCTCCTCATACTTGGATAGCAAGTGCTTTTATCCAATGAGCCACATCTCCAGCCCAAACTAGAGAATCTCAAGGAAAACAAGCATCTTATAAATTACCTCTTTCTGTTGTTGGGTGGTTTCCATGGAAGGTAAAGCTGGTTTTGGAAATAGCTTCTTCTGCTAGGGTTGATACTTAAGGTTCACAGATCCTTTGAGCTAAAGGATCCACATTCTAGGCTTTTGGGTTTTGACCTCGGTGTCGCAGAGCTATTGGTGCTGTGCTTTCATCTCTGTCATGATGAGTTTTTCCAGCACAATCTTTTCTGTCACTTCGGGAGTTAGGAGTTACTTGAAAGCTGTCAAAAGCTCTCTGGCTTTAACAGTGCACCTTGCATCGGAGTGGGCTGCGCTAGCCTGGGAAATGTAGCTTACAAGTGTCCTTTGAAGGAGAGCAAGGGAGGGTGAGAAATGAATTCGAGGGCCAGCCAGCCACCAGGCCTGGTGGGACTTGGAAAGTACAGCAGCGGGTTCTGGGAACGTGGCCCAGCTGCAGCCAGGTCAGCCTCCCGGTGCTGACTCTGCCCATGGTGTTCAGTGCACAGAGGGAGCCCTGAGTGGTGGACAGTTTTTGATGACTAAGGGAGAATTTAGCCCAGCATTCTACCTCTTCTGCCAAAGCTGCTGTGGGGAGTATTTAAGGAAGACCAATTAATGAAACTAAATGGAAGGGGAAGGCGCCGTGCATGAGCACACAGAATACACACAACATATACCTATGTTAGGTAGATGGAAAGTAGAAATTGGAGAATATTTTACAAGTTTTATCAAATCACTTTTATTAGTAGAAGTTTATTAAACATTTTTGTCTACTGTTGCAATTATAGATTGCTAGTCATTAAAGTTTTTTTGGGGGGGCAAGCAATGAAGTTTGGCAGATATAGGCCAAGAAACATGGCAAGGTTACTAGGTAGTAAATATTTAGATGGCTACAGAAAACATGACTAATACTTGTTCTAGTAATATTCTAGAAATGAACATTGCTTAATAGGAATTCAGTAGATGGGGCTGTTGGACTAGAAGAGACACTGACCGGCAGTTCTCAGTGGGCTGATCATGTTATTCTTGGGCCTTTTTCAATCACATCCCAAGTTAAATGATGCCTGTTAGTGTTTTTGATTAACATAAAAGACACTTTATAGTTCTTTCCAATCTTATAGAATGAATCTATAGCTACTGTCCACAAAGTAGTTTTAAAGGGTTTAGTCTTACACTTTGACTGGATAACTTCTTGTAATCTTTCAGTTCAGTTCAGTGTGTGCTAGTGTCTTCACAAAGCAGAAGAGATCTAGAGCTCTGTTCATTTATCAGTTGACACAATCGACTACATGTGGGCTGCATGATCAGTGCTGAAGGAGTAAGAGATGTGGCTCCCTGACACCAGGA
>JADRCD010186291.1:0-13446 GCA_019843815.1 Montemys delectorum | reverse complement strand
ACCAGGCTGGCCTTGAATTCAGAGATCCACCTGCCTCTGCCTCCCAAGTACTGAGATTACAGGCCTGTAGTACTGGTCCTGGAAGGTCTTTATACTACAACGCAAGCTTGTCTTTGCATGGGATCTAATACTGAAGACTGCATTCTTACTTGTTTGTAAGACGTAAATGGAATTAAGCCAGAAAGGCAAAATTGCTTTCTCATTTTAGTACTACATTATTGTGATAGTTAACAGAAATTTCTTTTTTTAATAGTGTTTTTCTTACTTCTTAGAGAATTTCATACAGTGTATTTTGATAATCTTCACCACCCACTACTTAATTCCTTTCAGCTCTAACCCCACCCCACCCCCTTTTTAAGTTATCAAGTCCCATTTTGTGCTGCCCCATTGATTCATGGATGTGTGGCCATCCAGGAGATTGGTTGACTTACCAGGGGTCATACCCTTAAGAAAGGGTATGACCCCTCCCTTCTTCAGATGCCCCTAACTGTTCATAGCTCCTCTGGGGTAGGACACCCTCCCCCCAAACTCCTCGGACTCCATGCTGGAGTGTTGACTGACTTGATCTTGCACAGGTCTTGTGCAGCCAACTATAGCCGTGACTTTTATGAGTGCAGTGCCCCTGCAATGCCCAGAAGACACTGTCTCTCAGTTTCTGCCCCAACCCCAGGCTCTTCCCATTCCATGAGCCTTGGGGGGTGGGAGAAGGGAGTTGATGTGGCATCCCGTTTGTGGAGGAGCACTCCCCTGACATTTTCTAATAGAAAATTCTGCATAGATGGTAGAATGATGTTACAGTGTCTCTCATTTCCACCGCCACTCCTGATACAAAGGCTAGCAAACACAGGAGACTTCCTTTCTAGTGTTTAGCCTCTAATGGGCTTATTTCAGAAGTTTCAGGAACAATTAGCAATAGGTATGTGGTTGGTACATAAGCTTCTTATTCTTTTTCATTTGTACATGTCAGCCCCAGAACCCTGTGTCCACCACAGCAAGTTAATCTCTGTTCTTTATGGGTTAGAAGACTTTCCAGCCTCAGCTGAAAGCTCAGCATGCCCATGTTCCAGTCTTAGCATTACTGTATCCCTCGCACCTTTCTCTGGCCAGTTTCTCATCTGTAAAATGGGCTTTCAGTTTCCACAGAGTTCAGAACACGAAGTTACCAATTCCACATTTCCCCTTATACATACCTTTGGAAGTTTAATTTTATTTTTTAAAATATTGGGTCACTGAATAACTCTGAATAGTACTGACTGCTTTCATGGGGTCCAATGGATAAAGATACTTGCCAGCCAAGGCTGATAACCTCAGTTCAATCCCTGGAATGCGTGTAAAGCTGAAGGGGAGAATCACTCCATAGAGCTGCACATACACGGCAGCTCCTAATGCGTATGGTAGCACCTTGCACACATACAATTAATAAAAATTAAAAGAAGAAATATGTTTAAAAACATCAATAACAATGAAAGTCAATGGTATTAGGCTCTCTCTCTCTCTCTCTCTCTCTCTCTCAAGATTTCTTCTAAATACATATGGGTGTTTGCATACATGTATATCTGTGGGCCAGCTGCGTGCATTGCCCGTGGAGGCCAGGAGAGGGCATTAAATTCTCTGGAATTGGAGTTTGTTTGGAACCATACAATAATACATACATTGGAGATGTTTGTAAACCACTGTGTAGATGCTAGGAATCTTTGGAAGAGCAACAAGTGCTCTTAACTGTTGAACCATCTCTTTAGCCCTTGCCTGTGTCTTTAAACAAAATGTCTGCCTTCATGGAAAGTAATATTTTAGAATTTGTCTTAATGAAATCTAGCATTCTAAGATTATCCAAGGATAAGACTTTATAACAACGCTTTGAAACTTGAAGGAATGAATAATGAAAGTTTTGCTGAAGTCCTGAGGTGTGTTTCCTTCAGCTGGTGTCCTAACCCCTGCTTCAGCCTCCTGTTCGTGAGCCTTGAATAACGGGGTTAGTGGCCTTCAGAGGGGTCCTTGTCTCCATCTCTCTCAGAGCTGACAAAACAGAAAATTTCTAAGTTACAACAGTTCTTCCCTAGCAGTATGAAGTCTAAACAGCAGGACCAGGAGGGTGTGGTGGTACACACTTTGATCCCAGCACTCAGGAGGCAGAGGCCAGCCTGCTCAACATAGTGAGTTCCAGGCCAGCAAATGTTACATCGTGAGAGCCTGTCTCAAAAAACTGGAACAATCAAATACCGCCCCCCACCCCAAGTAAACTGCAAGGACCACCATGTGCTACAGTAGTCATGGTCCTTGTCTGAGTTCTCAAGGATTAATATGTCAAGAAAAACAGTAGATGGGTCAGGAATGAAGCTTATCAGCTGCAGACACTTGCTATACCAACCAGTACCTAAGTTTGATTCCTGGAGCCCATGTAATGGTGAAAAGACAGACCTGATGTCACAGAGATTTAATTGAACTCTATATACCTGCTGTGACATCTGTGTTCACACACACATACAATAATACAATTTTAAAAAAATTACTGCTGTTACCAATATTGCTGTTAACAATAGAGAGTTGGGGTCTGTAGTTTCTCCGTTTGACTTTGGGGAAAAGGGGGAAGGAAGAAGGATGATGTTTATACTCCTGGCTCGGAGGAGTGAAGATAATTTGTCATAGGCAGTGAGAGGGAGAAGGCTTTGACCTGATGGTGGCTCCCTGCTGCTGGGTGTCAGGTCTTTCATAGGAGGAGCAGAACCGTGGAATATTACACCTATGATTAACCACTGCTTAAGCAGTGTTTCTTTATTGGTGGAAAATGACTTCAGATCTCCTTGTTTGAAAACCACCTACATTTTAGAATAAATTAGTGTTTGTCACTTCTGTAGCACACTGGTACCCGGGCGGGCTCTCCTTGCTCGGCATGCATTTCTTCCCCCCAGAATGTGCTCTGAAAATAGTCAGCAATCATTTTAGTATTCAGCAAAACATGTCGGCAGAGAGCAAGGGCGTTGAAGGCTCTAATAACATTCCGTGTACTTTAAAATCCACGCTGTGTTGCAGCCCCATGAAAGACTCCGATGGTCATACCCAGAACTTGATTCTGTTTCCACACGCACCGTTCCTTCGGCTTAGCGTTTCAGCTTCTCCACAGCGGGTTGTAGCTATGGAGTTTGATGGTGCCCCAAAGAGCATGCAAGTGGAAGTGAGGGGCTATTTAACAATGTGATTTTAATGTGAACTTTTTGTTTAAAGCAAATGTAGCCCCGAGGATTTGGCCACCGCATATAACAACAGGGGGCAAACCAAGTACTTCAGCGTTGATTTTTATGAAGCCATGGACGACTACACATCTGCCATAGAAATCCTGCCTAGCTTTGAAGTTCCCTATTATAACAGAGGCTTGATACGCTACAGGCTGGGTAAGGTGGTTTGACTTTTCACTTTTCTATTTTTTATTTTTTGCTCTTTTCGTGGACTGTATTCTATTGCTTCAGAGTGATCAGTTGTTGTGAATCAAGTTTGACAATTATGTGAAATTTAGGTTTTGAGCTAAGGAACAAGGAAGTGTTCCTGAGTGTTTTCAGGCATTTGCTAGGCCCTACAGACCACAGTGGAGTACTGTAATGGGAATGGGTCCTAGATGCAGGAGCAAGGATGACCCCACGCCAGTGCAGTCCCAGCCTCAAAATGAGGGTAATGCTGATGGGCGCCAGTGACGCTTTCTAATTGAAAAGGCAGGAGACAGTCAGAAGTGAAGTTTTTAGAAGCCTTGGATTACAGGGGCTGTGAATACTGTTTCTCATTTAAAATAAAAAAGAAAAGCCCTTTTCTTAGTTTTACTGCAACTATGTAAAAGAAGTGATATAATTTTGTTGAACTTTTGTGATGATTTATATGCTGCCTGCCTATGAAATCTGATAAAAAAAATCACTATTTTTATATGTTTTATTTTGTATTGTCAGAGATTGAATGCAGAGCCTCATGTGTGTTAGATGAGAGCTAATCCTGCTGAGTCCCACTGTCACTGATTTAGACCCACTTATTCTATAAGGGCACATGTGACTGTTATAGATCATTTTAGATCACTGACAGAGGCAGCTTCCTTTTGGGAAGCTCATAAATGAAAATATGTATATTCAGACTTCATTGCATAGTTACGGAAATCCTCAACCTTTCTTTTTCTTTTTATGGGATCCTCTGCCACAGGGTATTTTGACGAAGCTTTGGAAGATTTCAAGAAGGCATTAGACCTCAATCCTGGATTTCAAGATGCTGTTTTGAGCTTAAAACAGACCATTTTAGACAAAGAAGAAAAGAAAAAAAGAAATGCAGAGAACAGTTACTGAAACCTTTAGGTTATTGAGATTTTAACTCGGGATCCTTAAGTCTGCATTTGACTGGCTCTAAGATAGGCACGGGACTATTTTGGTTATATGTAAGAGACTGAATATTAGAAGTGAAAGTAAAATAATGTACTTATTAATTTCAAGAAAGATCATGTTTGATAGATCTCTTAATAGAGTAAATGAATAATACCAATGTATTAATGTGTGCTATTATAGCAAAATATTTAAATCAATATGTATGATTTTTAGTAAAGGTTTTATTTTTACCTCGTATTTCTATTCCCAACTTTGTATTTTTTTCCCACCTATAGAAAAGTTACTGGTAAATACAGTCCAGTCATAAGCTCTTCACTAACTTAAAAATATCACATTTGTTTTTTCTGAATACTTAAAACCAAAAATTTCCACACTAAAGTCTGAGGCAGGGGGATTGCTGTGACTGCTCTAAGCCTAGGCTATAGAGACCCTTAAAGTCCAACAAAAATAAACCAAAAGGCAGACAAAGCTTTTTTTGCTGACCCGCTTGAGAATGAGATTCTGATGTGACACCTCACTCCCCAAACCATTCTGCCTGGTCTTCCTAAAGATGCTCTCGTCCACAGCCACTCACTGCTGTGACACCTAATAAAAATAATACTATAGCATGCTCCATAGCCAGCCCATGTTCACATTTCCCCTGTGACTTCAGATAATTGCATCATGTTCTCGTGTCTCAGTATTCTTTCCCTCTGGGGTCATCTCCTGCTCATTTTCTCTGCACAGCCCATAGAGAAATCACTTACTTTACATATGGTAATGGGTTCAGAGACAGGACCCTTGGGCTTAAACACAAGCACCCATCCTATGGGAGAGCAGTTGGAAAGAATTCATCTTACATTTGATCTTTTTTTTTTTTTCTAAAACTCGTTAAAGAGATAGGTTAAGGTTTAAGTATTGAATATAATTTCTGTCTCTAGATTATGACTATAATGATTGACACCATCAGTATTTCTCAAATACTTAGAGTAAGCCAAATACTGCTCAGAGGGAGGTGACAAGTCGACAAAAGACGCTAATGTAAAGCTTAACAATTCTGTTTTGAGTTCTGCCAGCGAACAACAGGGCTCTCATGATCTGGGAAGAACTCTGGGAAAGCAAGTCAAAGCCAGCGCGTCCCATCTACAGTTTTAAGTTTTTATTGTCGTGGTTTGGCATTCTAAGATACAGAACCTCATCTTTAGATCTCCTAAACTGGTTTATTGCTGCTGTGGGAACTCTGTTCTGGGTAGAAATTGCCCCCACTGGAGAGAGACAGAGCCTGGCATCCAAAGCCCAACAGAACTCTGTGCCTTCAGTGGCTTTTGCCTTCACCCTTAACTAGTTTCTTTCTTTCCTTCTTTCTTCCTTCCTTCCCTTCTTTTTCTCTTTCTCTTTTTCCTTCTTTCTTTCCTCCTTTCTTTCTTTCTTTCTTTCTTTCTTTCTTTCTTTCTTTCTTTTTTTCTTTCTTTTTTCTTCCTTTCTTTTCTATCTGTTTGCCTGTTTCTCTCTCTCTTTTTAAGTGATCTCATGAAGCAGAGAAAGTAATTGCCCTGTTTGTAATTTGTAAATAATATCTGGCAAAATTCACGGAGAATTTGTGCTGCAGGTGAATGAATAGGAAATTAAGTTTGGTGCCAGAAATGAAAAGTTGCTCTATTTTCATAATCACTCACATTTTCCAATATGATTTATCTCTGTTGGGATGAACATTAAAAGAATTTATAATTCTGCATGGAAACAGAAAGGTCCCTTTTTATACAGCCTTTTATAAAAGGAAGCAAGCCGTCCTGACCTTGGGAGAGCTAAACACCATTCCACCCAGAGAATCAAGTAATACTTAAACAAGTTTATTTTCTCTTGGCTCATAGTCTCTCTATTTTACTTGTGCCTGGAATCAGATGCAGTATGAAAAAGTAAGCTTGTTAAAATGTTTTCATTTGCTTTGCTAGATTTTATTACTCAAAAGTTTCTTAATTTCTCAGAAAAACAAAATCTCCGATGCTTAGGATCAACCCTGCCTCCACTTAAAGTTGTCTTTGACTTTTACTGGCTATAGCTAAATAGTACTAAATTTTATCTTCTCCAAAACTAGGCTTTGCACATCCGTGGCCCATTTCTCATTGGCTGAGTGATACCTTGCATATTTAAATGTTGTTTATTCTCATGTGGTTATTCCCGTTCCCCACATCTAGATGCTGCTAGAAAAGTGCCCAAACTCTGTTATCCAGCATTCCCCCTCTTCAAAAACAAAGCATAAAGGACTTACAGTTCATTATACAAATTGTTTCACAAAAGACACTGAAATGGAATAAGTGGATTTAAATTACTTTTGAGTTTGGAAGACTATTCCTAACACTGCTTAAGAAATGTGTTTTTTTCTTCCAAGTCTGGAACTGAATGAAGTCTATGGACTGATTTGACAACAGCAAATGACAGTGAACAAGCAAGCTAGATTTCCTGTTAGACCTCAGTCATCATATGATTGCTCTTTTTCTGTGCCATTTCTTGGTTCTCGGACATTTTCTAGCATCCCTATCCTACCCTGTTGAAAAGTATACCATTTTTGGAGGTTGTAACTCTCAGTGGGCATGATACATTTTATCCCTGCCATTGGTGTAGGAGGGGACCAGTTCACTATTGATACTGCTCTAGGACTCAAAGTATCTGCTGAGTCTAGCCTCCTTAAAAATTGAACTTGAAGTTTCTTAGGGACTTTAGTTTGTCAATCAAAATACTAAGTGAAAGCTGTTAACAAGGAAAAAAAGTTTCTGTTACTTTTAATTTATCCCACTGTATCTACACTTCTACACCTTTCTTTTTTCTTTTCTTTTTCTTTTCCTTTTTCCTCTTCCTTTTCTTTTTCTTTTTCTTCTCTTTCTTTCTTTTTTTCTTTTTGGTAGCCCTGGCTGTCCTGGAACTCCCTCTGTAGAACTCAGAGGTCTAGCTGCTTCTGCCTCCCAAAGCTGTACACCAGTACATCCAGTTCACCTACTTTCACAAATAGAAAAATAAATCAGTGGTAACAAGTGTTTATAAAAATGTAAACAATCAGTTTGCACATAAACTTCTAGAGTCAATGTTTACTTTTTCTAAAAGCATTATTAAACAGCTTTATTGATATATAATTTATATATTCAATCAGTCTACTCAAAGTATATAATTAGGTGGTTTTGATTATATTCAGAATTTCTGCACTATTTTCTAAAAAAACTTTCAATCTTTGGGGTGGGGAGAGGCATGCTTCATGGTCATGTGTGTGCTTCAAAAATAGCACATACATAAGACAGATCAAAGGTGCTGCCTCTCCTTGATCTCTCTAAATACACCACATGGTTTAAGTCTTTATAACAGTCTCTGGCTAGAAACTTGTGTTGAGGAAATGGGTAATATTTGCCTGGAACAATAATGTTAGATATATTTGGGAAGCTTGAGCTAACAGATGATTGTTTTGAAAAATTAATTGTTGGTGCTGGAGGGATATCTTAGACATTAAGAGCACTGGCTGCGTTTCTAGAGACCCTGGTTTAATATCTAGCATCCGCATGGTGGCTCATAATCATCTGTAACTCCAGTTCTAGGGTATCCATTGCCATCTTCTGGCCTCCTCTGACACTTCATGCATGTAGAGCCCAGACATACACGTAGGCAAGGCACTTACATGCATAAAATAATAAAATTAAATCACTGAAGTGTGTAATGTGAGAACCCAGTGAACAGCACTTTGAACTGCTACTGTGTGGACCTTGTACAATCTTAATATCTATGTAAGTTTAGATTTTAGTGTTTTCTATAGTCCTTAAAAATGTGCCAATTAAAGCCAGGCAGTGGTGGCACACACCTTCAATCCCAGCACTTGGGAGGCAGAGGCAGGTGGATCTCTGAGTTCGAGGCCAGCCTGGTCTACATAGTGAGTTCCAGGATAGCCAGGGCTACACAGAGAAACCCTGTCTCGAAAAACAAAACAATAAAAAAAAGTGTCAATTAATCAGGGGACCAGTATTCCAGTTTGAAATAGTAGTAGAGCAAAGAGAGGAGAGAGGTTTGCTACATTTCTCAGCCAGTGTTAGGGGACCTCAAAAGACTCTTCCCACCATAAAGACAAAAGGGGGATGATAAATGCAGTTATTTATTTTTTCTATGTAAGATTTTCCCTAGTAAGATTAAAAAATATCTCATGCTTTTAAAGATGTTAGGAGAGTAAAAACACAGAATAAAGAGCAAAAGACCACAGGATAGGACCTGCGACTACGCAGATGACAATAAACAGAGAGTAGCCGTGTGGTGTAGCCTGGGTTAGTGATGTAGTGATGATGCACATACAGCTGAGGGGATGACACCACCTTATTTTCACAGCGAAGGAGGCCTAGGCCCATAAGGGACTTCCCAAGTCCATACAGACATCTAGAACCACAGTTAGTATCAATCAGTTTTTGTTCCTGAACTGGCATCAATTCAAAGTAGATATGTAAATTCTTTCTGGTCCCAATTAAAAAAAAAATTGCTTATAAATGGTCAGTGCCTATCAAGCCGAGTGTCCACAAACCATGTATTTTTACTTTTTATAACAGAGCATTATTGTAATGTTAGACTTGCTCGTGAGCCATTTTTACCCCTGATTGAAAACAGACACAGGAGATGGTGAAAAGCAGATTAATATTAAGAGCAAACTCCACTTGGAAACTTGAAAGCCACAGCTGCCAATATGTAAATTTGTGTCTTATGTTAAGAAGAAGCGTCCAACACTTAAGAAGAGTGAGGCAGACGAGTGTGTGCCATTTCAGCCTCGTAGGCCGCCCAGTCTGAGACCCACCCAAGGACTATTGCATTCTGTCGCTTGTGATGCAGGCTAAGGTTACATGAACTTGTCTGGTTTTGTCCAGAGGACATGCAAATGAGTCGTCTGGTAGGCAAGAGAACCCCAAAGGTTCTGGCTTTATTGCCCTCCAGAGCACCAGCCAATTTTGCATGCATGTGGGCAGTGTGGGTTCTTCCCCTGAATTCTCCCTGCATCACCTGCAAATCCTCAGGTCTGCCCCTCCTCTTAGCACCTTGGGGGTTCTTTCCTAGATGCCAGGATTTCACTTGGAATTACTAACTTTAAGGATATCTAATGTTTAACAGTGCTATTAAAAAGTTAATATTTTAGATAGAACTTCTTTTTTTAAAATTAATTAATTAATTAATTAATTTTTTTAATTAGATATTTTCTTTATTTACATGTAAATTTTCCCTTTCCCAGGTTCCCCTCCAAAAAACAAACAAACAAAAACAACAAGAACAAACTCCTTTGCCTCCCCCCTCCCCATGACTGCCACCCCACCCTCTCCCACTTATTGGCCCTGGCATTCTCCTACACTGGGGCACAAAACCTTCACAAGGCCGAGGTCCTCTCCTCCTATTGATGATTGAATTTGCAATCCTCTACTATACACATGCTGCCAGAACATTCAGTCCCACCCTGTATAGTCCTTGATTGGTGGTTGGGTCCCTGGGAGCAGGAGTTAGATAGAACTTCTTATGATGCAGGCCTGTTACTTCTAGCAGGAATGAGGACGAAGAGGGACCCAAAGTGTCTCCTTTCCTGTTGTCACGCGGGCAGAGGCCTACTTGCTCTGGCTGACGCAATGCACAGGGAAGCCCTTCACCTAAGACACATAGAAAAGTAATCTCAACTGGAGGGAAGTATCTGCAAAAGGCCAAGGCTCCCCCATGGTTTCCACTCTTTCTTACAGTAGCTACCACATAGTTCCTGTCTTTCAAGATCATTTCCTTTGTACAGACACATGGTCTCTGTCACACGCCTACAATCCAAGAATTATGTCGTACACATCACTCAACAGTTTGAATTATTTTAATATCGTGGTCATGCTTACATAGAGCAGCCCCTAAACTTGCAGGCCATGACCCCTTCGGGAGTCCAATGCACTTGGGTCACTGCCTATCAGATATTTACATTGCGGTTCATAACAGTAGCAAAGTTAGAGTTAGGAAGTAGCAACGAAAGTAATTTTATGGTTGGGGGGTTACTGCCACATGAGGAACGGAATTAAAGGGTCACAGCCTTAGGAAGATTGAGAACCGCTGACATCGATGAGTACAAACCACCTCAAGATGGTTGCTGCTATTTTGTGATGAAATCAGTTTGAGAAAATAATAACCGGACACTGCAGGAGTTGTATATGAAAACGAAGATGTCACTCGCACATGCCCTTCTTGAGACAACTTTTAATCAGTGGAACTAAACACCAAGGTGTCAAAGGACCTGTATTTCTGTGGGATGTATCTTCTGAAAATGTCTTTCGTTCTAGTAGGCTGATGCACGTCTGTGACCCCAGCATTGAGGAGATGGATCGGGAGTTTAAGATCCTCTTTGGCTACATAGTGAGTTCAAGGCTAGCCTGGACTACAGAAAACCTTCTCTCAAAAACAAAAATAACTTTTGGTTCCGTTAGTATCTTAGTGGCTATTCTTCCTAGGCAATTTTGGCTGGTTTGCACTGAGAATGCTTCTGTATGATCCTCCTCACTTGGGTGGAAAAGCTCTTTGGTGGAGGATTACAGCATCGATGAGGCACACACTTCTGTTGGCCCAAACTGATGGCTAAGTCCTGCTCCGTGGCTGGTGGACTACTGCTGTGGGTTTTCAGACCTGACCCCTACCCTGCTAACCTTCACAGACCCAGGCCCCAGCAGTTTTCATCTCAGCTGCTACTGCTGTGTGCCAACATTTATCCCCTGCCTGCATGGTACAAGTGGCCTGCTTTGTTCTCACCCAAAGTTGTGGCTACACAGCTGCAGAGTGGGGTCTTCTATGTGTGATAGTTTAAGAAGCAGATCTCACAGAGGCCAGTGCTGCAGAGCCTTGCTTTCACTGTCCCTCCAGGGACCCTCTGATCCTTAGCTTTGCCTTGTCTTTTCTCTGACCACCTGCTTAAAATTCACAAATTCATTGACTCTTTCATACTTTTATGTTCTATTTCCACATACCATGTTTTATTTTTATGTCTGCTCCTCACTGGCAGATGAATTATGTGGGCTGTGACCTGTGACATCTTTGTTAATGGCTACATCCATAGCACCTAGAACCGCCGTGGGTCTCAACTGTGTGGAGTGGATGAAAGAGCCAGTTTTCACAATCTGTTCATGCACCTGCTGTTCATGCAGCCAATGACCGATGTCTTTATGTAACACCACCCCTTATGACCGAGTCTTTAGAATAAGAAAGGCATTTGGACAAAGACACAGACAGGAAAGACCACTTGTGAGGCTTGTGTGAGTTATGTTTACAAGCTCAGGGCTGTCTGGGTCTGCCATAACTGAAAGAGGCAAGGAGAATCCTTTCCTGGAGGTTTTGAAAGAACCAGGGCTCTGCCTTCTCTTTGGCTTTGTACTTCTAATCTCCAAATTCTGAGCATATACAAGTTAGAGGTACTTTGATATGGCAAATGTTGGGAAAATATGACCACATACAATGGTTATGAGTTCAGTTTTCAAGGGACAAGGATTTGGCACAGGTGCGCTTTTGTGTTCTCGCACCCACAGATGTAGCTCTGTTGAAGAAAAGGTGTGCCTTTTGTTGGAGCAATCTTATGAACAAAATACTTCCAAGGTAGTGGAGGAGAGAAAGAGACCATATCTTTCTTTGATCATGACCTTGACTGAGGGACCTATGACTAAGCATTGTACAAAACATGCTAGTGTTCTCTGGCTGCTTGCTGGGAAACTCATAACCACCTTGTGTGGTTTTGAGACCCTCTGCTCTTGGAGAGCTGAGGCCCCCTTTGACTTGACCCTGGAAAAGTGGGAGTTACTTCAGACTGCCAGAAACAAACCATTACTAGCAAGCCAGGTGAAAAAATATCCAAGTTGGCTGACAGGCAGGATTGGGAGCTGTCAGTCTGGGGCTCACAGAACAATAATTCTTTCCATCACAAAGACCAGCTGCCAGTAGACTCCTTGGAACTGGACCAGCCTCTTGAACAGGGAGGTGCCTGCATGTGGTGCCCCAACTTCCATCTGTCTCTCCAGCATGTGTCAGTTATCAGTGGCCACTTCTCTGTTCTTGGTCTTCTCATCCCCCACTTCCTGCTTTTCTCAGTGTTCCCTCCAAAGAGTATCCTTTCTCTTTTACTCAAATCTTGCTTATTCTTCAAGAATCAGCCCGGCCGGCCACTATCATTAAACCTTTTCCCATCAGCTCCTTCTTCACTTTTTCAGTTCCCACGGCACTAATGGTCTAACTAGAGTTCTTCAGCTATTGAGTGTGTCCATCTGGAGTGCCCTGGGCCTTGCTAGAACTGTGGGAGGGGATGTGCCTAACTTAGCAGAGTCTTGATGTGCCAAGGGTGGAGGGATACCCAGGGTGTGGGGATACCCAGGGTGGGGCCCCATCTTCTCAGAAGGGAAGGGGAGAGGGATGGGGGAGGTACTCTGAGAAGGGGCACCAAGAGGGAGGGACAATGTTTGGGAAGTGAATTAATTAATTAATAAATGCATAGAAAAGCAGACTCTTGGAGCTGGAGGTGGAGCTAAGTGGTGGAGTCTGTGTTTAGCACATGTGGGCCTCTAAAGATGATGGGGATGAAGGGAAGAAGGGTGAAAGAGGAAAGAAAGCAGCAAGGAGGAAAGTGCAGGAAATGCAGATTCTAAACAGGTTGCCAGTCACTGTAATTTGCATTGGATTCACTTGATCCAGCAGGTTGTTCTGAGAGGTGACTAAAGGTTCGGCTCTGCAGCCCTATTGCTCGGTGCCTGGTGTTCAGACCAGCAGTCCGAACAACATCCTGGACCTTTGGAGAGCCATGGGTCTAATTAGCATCTGATTATGCCTTTTCATTCTGCAGTATGGTATTAGTCTCTCCCACAAGATGGGATCCGAGGGCAAGAGACCAGTTGTTTTTGGCTGGGTTTTGACCCTCTTCTAAGCACTTGGAGACAAATATCCTAGGATCACTGGTGAGCTTCTTATCCCCTCCCCCATTCTGAACATGCATGTAGGTGCTGGGGAGGAGGGGAAGGGAGCAGGAGGGGACTTTTTCCCTTGGGTCTTGGGTTGAGTCTTGTGCCCCTCTTAAGTCAGAAGTCATTCTTACCATGTAATTTTGTTATCTTGT